>JAOWBN010021469.1:0-10618 GCA_028565015.1 Pinguicula moranensis
CAAATTGAAACTATCCTGGTAGCCTCCTGCATAAATGATATACTAATACACTTAACAGCATCTTCGAGGTTGAGAAACCGAATCGAGTGCTAAGAGCAACTTCAGAATACATTACAAATAGGAAATTAGCATTCAAACAACATATATCAGAATCGATCTATTTGAATTTTTCTCGAAAATCAAAATGAATCGGAAAAGGGCTTAGATAAAGAAAGCAAAAAACTTGATTTCCTCGAACTGTATGAAACCAACAAATTAATGCTTCTAACATCATGCACATCTCTCCTTTGACAATTCTATGAAAGCACGTTAAACAAAATCCGCTGAACGGTTAACTGAAGCAGGCTCGACTAACAGATTAATATAAAAAAAAGCAGCGCACCTCAACATCAGACTCGGAATGAATGTCGTCATTACGAGCATCCCGATTCGCGGCGAAGAATCCATTAGGAAACAAGAAAGCGCAGATGCATCCGAAAGCAACTCCTACAGCAACAGCCGCCGCGATCCGCGACCTAAATTTTGACGAGTGTGTGGTCTTATCTTTCCGGACACCCGCCATTTGTTGGCCAAACTAAATCTCGAAGAAAACCCAGCCGACTCAACCTCGGAAGTCTTCACCTCAACGTTAATTATCCCCAAATCAAACACAAATTCTCACCTTCTATTCAATATCAAAACTGAGAATTCGATTTCCAGCAACTGAGATTCTCAATTTTGTTGCTATATTCTTTTGAAAGTCGCCGAGTGGCATCCAGCCTCGTCGTGGTTCTGTCTGAGACTCTGAGTCGTGATCGTGTGTTCCTCGGAGTATGCTGCGATGTGAAAGGCACATGCTGATTGGCTGAAACACATTTGAAAGTCAACACTTTAAACCTTTTTTTGTACTTCTTTCACTGATTGCCTGACTTTTGGGTAAATTAGGTATTAGAAGCTATTAGGGGGTAGGGTAGATGGTAATTATGACTATAAATAGGTGATAATTTGCTATTATTGCCGGCAACGAAATTCTACCATACCCGGTTTGGTTTGGTTTGGTTTTGGTGAAGGCAAGATTGCTCTTTATTTTTTTATTTTTCTTACCTTGTTGTACAGTCATGCCTCGCCGCAAAAATTTATTTACAATCTTTGAGGCAATCAATCAATTGGATGCAGCAACCATTCCTGTGTTTAGCACAAAAAAAGTTTTCCCTTCGGTCTTCGTTTTCATCCACCTCCATACAATATATGCACTTGGGTTCTCAGCCAAAATATCCTCTAAGAAGATTTCTTTATTGTTAAAATGGGCTAGATAACTGTCCATGCCTGCCAACCCATATTGGTTTCCACACATCCCAAACCACTCCAAAGGGAATCATGTCTCTGAATGCTTGTAGTGTTGGAACGTATGTTAATCGCACATTTGTTTTGTAATACAGCAGTTATGGAATAGGTGCAACTCATCTTTTGGGTTCACTGGCTATTGTTGGTTAGTGACAACACGTCTTCTTAGGTTGAAGTCTCCATAGAAATATGGAAATATTTTTTGGCATAAAGCGGTTCCACACCTCTTTGAGTTCCTCACTTATCTTCTGGTTGTACGTTGTCGGGGTTGTTAATGTGCTTATCCTGTACATTGCACGGGTTATGAACATCCAATTACTTCCTTGTTGCTATTGCCACTGGTCTTCCTGCAAAGATATTTGAGCTAGATATTCAATCAGCTCTTGTGCAGTTGTGCTCTAGCCATCTCCCTCTCACGTAAAGGCCTAATCCAATCCCATTCCCATCTCCACAACCCCCTCAAATCGCCCCCCTCTTCGATATTAGCGCTTCCCTCTTTCAATCCAACTTATATAACCGTACAAATCTATGAGCTAAAATATCTAGCCCTATCCATTTTCCTCCCACAGTTTTGGTACTTTTTCTTGTCAGTGCAAATTCAATAGATTTGTGTATCAATTGCACTGAAATCGCAGAGAAGTAATGAACTCACAAAATAGGAAGTTTTCCTTCATTTCACAACTGTCAATTTACAGTCTGTCGTTCTTAACTTACAAAAAACGTATTGCACTCCTATTTGTACTTGAAAAAATGTAAAACAATGAATTCTACAATCAAAAGGCCATAGCGCAACTATAACCGTCGGATCAATGCAGATCATAAGTCTGCAACCGCTCCACGTGTCTATTTTGTATTAGAGCAGGGCTTTCCATTGCAGTCGCATTTTCACTTACTCGAATCACATCCACGCTTTCATCAACCAATTCACCGGAACAGAGTTTCAGTTCCTCTGAGAAATGCTCTGCATCAGCAGACAGAGCTGATTGCTTGGCACATTTCAAGCATACACAATTCGTCATATTTGTTGTGTCAACAAGATCACTTGATTGGCTTCGATAGTTCAACACCTCATTCAAAATGAACGTCCCACAAGCTCATCTTGCCAAGAATCAAAGAAAAGGCAAGAGGGCCAAGAGCCTTGGTAAACACATCAGCCAGCTGCATTTGAGAGGAAAGATACTGAGGCAGAATCAATCCATTTTTTTACTGATCACGCACCACATGGCGGTCCACTTCAATGTGTTTGGTACGTTCATGGAACACGAGATTCACCGTGATGTTTAAAGTAGCCTAATTGTCACAATAAAACGGTATGGGAAGAGCAGACACAACCTGAAAAGCAGAGAGCATGAAGGATATCCATTGCAATTCTCGTATAACCATTGCCATTGCCTTGTACTCTACTTCAGCAGACGAGCATGCAATGGTTGGTTGCTTCTTTGTTTTCCAAGAAATGAGACTAGTGCCGAGAAAGATGCAAAATCCTGTCAAGGAGTGTCTTAGACTTACAACTTCCCCAATCCGCATCACTAAAGGCAACAAGATTGGAGGAAGCACTGCTGGAGTAGAAAAGACCAAGAGATTGTGTGCCAACCAAATACCTGAGCACATGTTTAGCTGCGTTCCAATGAGAGTCTGAGGTTGGTGAACAAATTGACTGAGTTGTTGCACCGCATAAGTGAAAGTAGGCCTGGTGTAATTGAGGTAAAGCAGACAACCAACAAGTCTCTTGTATTTCTCAGGGTTGTGGTACAAGTTTGAAGTATCCTGATCTGCCGTTTCAAACTTGAGGCCACAAGGTAACGGAGTAGGCACTGGAAGACAGTCGCAGGTGCATTACATAAACCAAAGGACATCCGCCTGAAGGCAAAAGTGTCAAAGGGACAGGTGAAAGTAGTCTTTTTTTGATCTTGTGGCGTTATGACTATCTGATTGTAGCCTGAGAATCCATCTAATAAACAATAGAATAGATATCCAGCTATACGATCTAAGAGTTGATCCAAGAATGGGAGAGGAAACTGATATTTTCGAGTGGCACTGTTCAATTTCCTATAATCCATGCATACTCTCCAAAAATTAACCACTCGGGTAGTCACTAGCTCTTCTGAGTCATTCTTCACCACTGTAACTCCTCCTTTCTTTGGTACGCACTGGACTGGACTCACCCATTCACTATCAGAAATTGGATAGATCATGCCAAAGTCAAGAAGCTTAATGACTTCCTTCTTTACAACTTCTTTCATCATAGGGTTGAGCCTTCTTTGTCTATCTGCTACTGGTTTTGCATTCTCTTCTAACAAGATCTTGTGCATGCAGACTGATGGACTTATGCCTTTGATGTTGGCAATTGTCCACCCAATGGCTAGCTTGTGCTTTCGCAACAAATCTAAGAGTCGCTCGTCTTGCTCAGGCTCAAGTGAAGATGAGATAACCACGGGTAAAGTCTTGTTCGCTCCCAGAAAGTCATACTTCAGATTTGCAGGTAGTGGCTTTAACTCTAACTCAGGTGAAACCATGATGGAGGGTCGTAAGTTTCCATTTCTGATATGCTCGACCGATGGACTTCTATCAATGGTCTCCACAACTCCATTGGTAATTCCCAGAATAGACTCGTCCAAGTGACAACCTTCAACCATATTATTAACTTCTTGGGAAATTGATAAGTCAAATTGATCAAAACTTTCTTCTTCAATGGAGGAATTGTAGCCAGATTCTTCCACGATACATTTGTCTAAGGCATCTAAAGCAAAACCAGACTTTACATCTCTGGGGTGTCTCATTGCTTTGACAACATTGAAGGTCCATTCCTCCCCATTTACCTTAGAAGTAACTGTATTGTTCTTGACCCCAATGTGGATATCTCCAGTGGCCATAAATGGTCTTCCAAACATAATGGGAAATTTCAACATCTTCTTACAAGTCATAGACAATAAAATTCACTAGGAGGACAAATTTGCTTACTTTCACTAACACATCTTCAATGATCCCAGTAGGCTTGACAACCGAATGATCCGTCAGTTGTAGGGTAATGTTAATTAGCCCTGGGCAGCGGGCGCGGAATTTCCGTGCCCGCCTGCCCGCGTCCGCATCCGCCAATTCCGCGTTCGCACGGAATGCGGATGAAAAAGTGTATTCCGCAAAGTTATGCGGGCGGAATGCAGAATGCGGATTTTTTCTTTGCGGAATCCGCATCCGCCCGCATAAAAAAAATTATATTTTTTTTTATTTAAATACAAAATATATGCGGGCAGATTCCGCGGAGTTTCGCATCCGCCCGCCCGTAATTTTTATTTATTTATTTATTTATTTTTATAGGTATATATACTTATGTGAAATCCGCGGATTCTGCATCTGCGTAATTTCGCGGAATCCGCAAATTCTGCATCCACCTGCCCACGAAATTATGCGGAATTTGCGGGTTCCGCATCCGCCCGCGAAATTACGCGGAGCAGGCGGATGCGGAACACTGTTACATTGGTTCCGCAACTTTCGCGGGCGGAACACGGAACGGGCGGTTCCGGTTCCGTCCGCTCCGCTGCCCAGGCCTAATGTTAATTGACTTTATCTTCTTTTCCAACCCTAATGACTTGGCAGTAGTAAGTGGCATCAGGCTAATCCCGGATCCTTGATCTAACAATGTTTTGGGAATGTGTCGCCTCCCAATTTCACACGGAATGGTGCAACTCCCTGGATCCCTCACCTTGACTAGAATACTGCCTTGAATAAGGTAGCTGCAATTCATACTCAGTGCCACAATCCCCTCTTCCTGAATCTTCTCTTTATTGGTTACAAAGTCTTTGATGAACTTGGAATACTTGGGAATATTTATAATCAATTGCACTAAGGGAATATTTACATTAATCTTAAGAAATATTTTCAAGCATCCTTTGAAGTCTCATTCCTTGCTGATCTTTTTACGACATCTTGAAGGGAAAGGCGTTTGTGGAACATACTCACGCACCACAGTGGGAGGTACTTTCTCAGTCCATTCCTTCTTCTCCTCTTATTGCTTTGATGCATTCTCAACTTTCTCTAAACCCAAGTCATCATCTTCCTTTTCAGGGATTTCGGCTTCTGCATTTTTCTCTTGATCATCTGAATCCACTTGCTTCCAACTTCTCCGAGTTACTGTCTTACAATCTTTTTCCTTTAAATTGGGAATGGTATAACTAGGGAGTGAGCCTTGCTGTCTTTGGTGAATCGATTGGGCGATTTGCCCAGCTTGCATCTCTGAATTCCTCATGTTTGCATCAATGTGACCAAACCTTTGCAGATAATCCTTATCCCTCTCATCAAGTCTGTTCAAAGTGCCATCCACCTTGCTCATGTACTTCATCATGTTATCTTCAAATGAGGGTTTCTTCCCTTCTTGCCTTGTCTCTCCAAAACCGGGTGGAGAATTGGTGTTTGGCCTCCATTGGTTTGATGGTCCTCCCTGAGGATAATTGCGATGATTTCCATCTCTCCATCCTCCTCCCGGGGCTCTCTAGTTACCAGTTTGATTGAAGTATGGACCTTGGTTAAAATTGGGATGTCGATCATTGATGTAATTGATCGATTTTTTGATTAGATGACAATCAGTATGATGTTCCCCTTGGTAAACTCCACAACTCATAACTCTTTTACCACCTACATTTAGCTGAAAGTTGTTGGAACCCCTGGCCAATTTTTTTATCTAAGCCTCAAGACTGGTGAGGCAATCTACATCAATAGCTCCTCCTCCCATGGCTGATTTCTTGGGTGGCAATCTTCTCTCATGGGGCTACGAGTATTGATTTTCAGCCAACTTAGTGAATAGGTCTCGAACTTTATCCATGGATTTGTCTTTCAAAGTTCCTCCAGCAGATGGATGCATTCACCATTTCCATGGCTTCCATGGTTAATCCCTTTAAAAATACTTCCAAATCTCTTCCATTCTCTAGGCCATGGTTAAGAAACTTTCTCAACAACTCTTGGAACCTCAGCCATGTTTCTGAAAATGCTTCATCTTGAAATTGCTGGAACTGCAAGACTTCCATACCAAGCTTCTCCACTTATGAGGGTAGGAAGTAGTTGAATAGAAACTTTCTTCTGATTTCCTTAAAGGATTCTAAGTTAAAACCCATTATTGAATCGAACCAAGATTGTGCTTGTCCTCGCAAGGAAAATGGGAAGAGAATCTTTTGCACAATATCCTGTGACACACCTGGTGGTCCATACGTGTTGCTAAGAGTGAGGAAGGTCTTTATGTGAGCATTAGGGGTCCTCATGCTCATATCCCTGAAAATGGCTCCATTTTGAATGAGGTTGATTAGTTGCGGAGGGATTTGAAAGCTCTCATCATTCATAACTCCAAATTATTGTATCTGATCGAACCTTGGCTCAAATAAGTCCCCAAATACTCTGGGTCTATGTGCAGGAACCGGTGCAGGTACACGAGGTACATTATTACCTGTTTGGTTGTTGTTTGGGCCATTATGTTGCTAATTTTTCAGATCATTTTGCTGCTGATTGTCAACTCGATTACCTTCCATTGTAGGAACGTATAAGGGATTGTCAAAAACCACTAGTGTACTTTGTGTCACTTCCCTTTCTAATTCTTTGCCTCTTGGCAATCTTCTGTGTCTTTCAAGTAATCCAAATTGTGGTGGCCCTAGAGATCTGGTTTGCATACACTTCCTAAGAAAATAGAAAAAAAAATCACACTTACAGGGCTAATAGAGAGGTTTGGATCTCAATATGGCAGGCTACAGCTTGGAGGATTTGGCTGCACAGGAATTCTTCTCACTTCCAATAAAAAATGTGGCATCACTCAGTATCTTTTCAAACCTTACAAAGAGACACTTGGTTATGGTTGAAAGCTGTTAAAAAGGATTCCTTTAAATATAGTCTAAATGACTGGCTATCTCAACCTACCATATGCATGAGTTTCTGATCTATATCTGGCCCTACTTAGGCATACTCAATAAACATTTCATCACAACTTCATGTCCTTGTTAGGCCTCTGTACAAAATTGCATTTAACATAAAGCCATACATCTGCATTGTGCTCTGATAAATATTTGGATTGTGAGTATGTCTGGAGTTTGTTAATGAAAGTAAATTTGAGATACATAAATATGTTGTGGTACCGTATTTATGCTGTATCAATACTTGCACTCACTAACAACTTATGGTTGTACTGCATATACTCCACTGTTTTTGTGTTCTCTGGTAGACTCTAAGGATGAAGCAACTATGGAGGCTTCCGAAAACGAGGTGGAGAAGGGTATGTCAGAATATGCTACGCAAGCTCTCTCTAACTGTATATGTAGCAGCATTCAGGAGGTCAGAGAGAAAAGTGAAAGCTGGATTCATGCAGCGGTCATATGTGGTGCAGATTCAGAGCTCAAGCCATAGACGGTACACAGAAACAGTAGCGATTCAGGTATTATATAGTTTGGTCCAAGGTCTAAGAGACACAGGTACTAAAACGGTTTTCTCACCACTGCTGGAAGTTTGGGAGTTCTAGTATGTTTCGTTCATTCAGACTTTTTGGTGTTTGTGTCTATGTGGTATAGGGGCGTACAGGTGCATTTCTGGAGTTAAGGCAGATAGTGAACATTGTAAGTGGGAAACCACAACTCTCATATGAGGGAAATGGTAACACTACTAGTCGGTTTGCACAAAGTTAAAGACTGCATTACTCTCAATCTCCGGATGCTTTCAGGCACGTAGAGAGAGCTGTGTACCAATTCATATCTGAATTCTAATGGCTAAAGGTGAGCTGTGTACCATCCATAGGATGATAAGATTTTTTGTTAAGCCAAATTTTCATTGAAACAAAAAAGTTATTTACAAGAATAAGTTATATAACAAGAGCACAAGCGCTCTTACAACTACCGAATAGCCTCTAAAAAATTAAAATGCTACATCAGTGATCTCTATTCCCCTCTACTGAGCAGGTTGTCCATATCTATTATTTTATTGCTTGTCGAGGATCGTAGCTGTCAACTTATCATCCCCGGATGGTACAAAGCTCACCTAAGACATCTAGAAATGGACAACATGAGTCTTTACTGTCAACTTATCAAACCATCACCGGATTCTATTCTTTTATTTCCTGTCATGGCTGTCATCTTATCATCCTATGAACGGTACACAGCTCGCCTATGACTTTTAGAAAATCGGTGAGGGCTGGTACACAGCTCTGCCTGCATGCCTGAAAGCTTCTGGATTGAGAGTGATGTAGACTTTATCTTGTGAGGTATTGCTGTTCGGCTCAAAGGTCCGAAGGTGATGAAGCTTGATTCATCATTTTGCCTGTGTTACTATCTCTGTTCCAGACAAAGAATGGGAAAACTGCTCTTGGCTCCTGTATCCTTCCCTGAAAGCCAACGTGGCTTAAAACCTTTGACCAGTGTTGCATAATCCGAGTTCCACTGTGAAAGACATGAGGCAGCAGAGAGTTTCTTTCTAGAAAACATGAAAAATAGCACAGATCAACAGTAAAATTCATTCGCACAATCGAAATGGTCGTGTATGGTGGAACCAACAGTCCTCCAATGTACCTGTAATAAATAGACACTATACAATATTTCGTATATTACTCCTACTGTGCGCTAGCTGTCATCCTGTTGTTTGTACTCGAAATGAGGCAGTAGAGAGATTATCATGACAAATATTGCTTATATGTAACTCACAGGCAAACTCTCTAAAAAATAGCACAAACACAACAGTCAGAGAAAACTGAATCACATATGTAGGTAAAGAAAACAGCTCAACCAACAGCCCAAAAATTCATGCGCGAAAAGAAGCAGATGTTCTCTGTAAAATATCAGTTTGCGCATACTTCAATGTTGGAAGATTAGAAGAGAATACATACAGTGGGATTTAAAATCCAGTCCAAGGAGGAATACGGCAGCTTCTTGGAGGCAGAGATCCAGAGCCAGGAAGTTCTTTTAATGTTTGATACCATGTTTAGGTGGTTGGAGTCTTTATTCTGGAAAAATTTGAGGTTTCTGGCTTTCCACACAACCCAGACCATAGCTGACCATATTGTTCTCCAGGAAGCTAGGTTGGCTCGGCTAGGTTTACCTGAAATGAACTCAGTTAAGGATGGGGCTGCATGCAGAGGTTGTCAGATGAAGATTTTCTGATGATGATAACCACGTTAGTAATGAGGACCAAACTTGCAATATCACAGGACAGGTTCTGAAGATATGATCAACAGAATCATGGCCTGAATAACATTGTGGGCAGCTTGATACTTGGTCTTGTGGAATAATATGCCGCAGTCTTAGTGGTTCGTTTGTTGGCACAGAGTTTTGGACAAGTTTTCAGACAAAGATAATGACCTTTTTTGGAGCCATGTTCTGCCAGATGGAAAATAGCGTAGCACTTTCATGAGCTGAAAATGGAGACTCAGTTGTACTCAGAATTCTGGAATAAGCATACTTGATTGTATATCTTCCATCAGCTTCAGGATTGAAGAGGTGCTTGTCCCTGCTATTGTTTAACTGGACATTTTGTAGCATCAATGATAAGTTGGATAGATCATGCATATCACAGATCCTTGGGGACCTTCTCCAATGCCAGTGCCAAGAGGTTAAGTCCCTCAAATTAAAATCCGAAAGTAGAGCATTTTGGTTTAGAGAGAGTCTGAAAAGTCTTGGAAAGTGTTCAGCAAAAGAGTTTTCGAGGAGCCATGGATCCTTATAGAATCTGATGATAGATCCTGATCCTACTTTCAAACTAATGGAAGTAATGAAACATGTGGAGGTGAGGATTTTTTGAATATCATTCCACCAATAAGAGGCATAATTTCTCCACCTTCTTCTACCAGACGAAATCGAGGATGACACAGGAGTGAAAAGTTCGCGCCATTTACCTACTAAGAGGCAACCATTTGATCCATATTTAGATCTGAGTATGTTTGTAGCTAAGTCTACTCCACCTGAAAGAAGGCGCTCCCCCCACTTGCCTAGTAAAGCCTCATTGAAGGCTTTTAAGTCTCTAATTCCCAAACCCCCCAGTGATACTGGAACAGACATCTTTTTCCAGGACACCCAATGAACTTTTTTATGCGCTCTACTCCCATTCCAGAAAAAGGACCTCAAGATTTTGTTTAGTTTAAGAATGACATATTCACGGGACTTCATGAAGGAGAAGAAGTGGGACGGTAGGGTACTTAACACAGAATTCATGAGAATCAGTTTCCCACCTGAAGATATGTATCTGTGATCCCAGGAATTGAGGGATTTGTTGAACTTGTCTAGCACAGGTTGCCAGGTAGAGAGTTTAGCAGGATTAGCACCTATAGGCAGACCTAAATATT
>JAOWBN010021480.1:0-10618 GCA_028565015.1 Pinguicula moranensis
GAACACATAAAATTTCTTTCATAAGAAAGGACGCATTCACAACCATCATATGAAAGAAATATATGGCACAGAGGGAAACCCAAATCCAGTAATGACCCAGTTCAAGGCAACATTTGAGATTTGCGGCACCAATATTAGCAAACAAAATCATGAAAAATATTCAAGAATGAGTAATAGAACCTCGTGGTAACCCGCAGAAATTCGAGAAACCCAAATAAGCAATAACTAAATCTAGATGACAGCTAACAAGATCAGATATCGGACTGTATGAAGGCGGATTTCTGGTTTTAGGGTTTTAGGTCGGACGCAAGTCATGGGACTTACTTGCTTTTTCGAATTCGCTGGAGGTCGAACGCAGCTTCGAATTCGCTTGAGGTTTTTAGATTTATGTTGTTCGCTGGGAAGCCGTTCCCAAATCTTTCGTGCGTCGATTTTCCAACCTTCCCGATAGAACTGTTTATCACGGGTTTCTCGATGGAGAGGATGAGCGTAGGTCGAGGTTTCTCCGTCTTTCTCATTTTGTTTCAACCTGTGCGAGCGGTAGTCTAATTTCTTCATCCTGGCCGTTGAAATCGACGGCCAGGATGAGATGTAACGTTTTGTGTTATTTGTAGTGTAAGGGGAACGGCCTGATATATATATATATATATATATATATATATATGGGGAGGTTCAAGAACACTCCCCATTACATTATTGGTGACTTAATCCTGGCCGTCGATCTGATTAAAAATCGATGACTAGGATATTGTTTCGCACAACTTCATCTTCTTCATATCCTTTGGTACAAAATGCGTCTGGCAGAGCGGACACGTCTTTTGATCGTGGTCCATCTAACGGTTCACGCAGCTCCGGTGGAATATGTGGTAGTAATTCGCCAGCCGTTGGATCTCGTCATCGCCACAAAAATCGTACAAGCACACCGTGCAGTTCTCCGGCGGCTCCAGATCCTCCGTCAACTCCGCGAATTTCACCACCTGCAGAAGCTCACAGATCAACGCCGCCGTCTCAGAACGAGTCTCTGCCGCCACCGCCTCAGAACGAGAACGCATGTACGACGGTAAAGAAATTAGTATAGATTGAAACGTGAAGGAAGATTCAGTGAATTGGTATGATCTTCAATGATCTATACCGTATGGATGTGTATTGATTTATAGAACTTTTTGTTACAAGTAAAAAGGTAAACTAATAATTACAAATCTTTTCCCAATCTGTTTTCTCCTTGACTGTCCGTGATTAGCGCTATAGATATCTCTTCATTAACATCCTCCCACAAGCGAAAGGGGGTAAAACCACCATAAGCTTGTCACGAAGAAATTGAAATCGAGTAGTACCAAGTCCTTTGGTGAAGATATCAGCAAGGTGATCATGTGTACTAAGGTGTTGAATCAACATATCCTTATTCATCACATTTTCACGAATGAAATGATAATCAACTTCAATATGTTTTGTCCTTGCATAAAATACTGGATTAGATGCTAGTGCAAGAGCACCAATATTATCACACCACAGGACTGGACAATCAAAGAGTGGAATGTGAAAGTCACGAAGTAACATCCTGAGCCAATATATCTCAGTTGTAGTTAATGTCATCGCTCTGTATTCGGCTACAGTACTTGACCGCGATACTACATATTGTTTCTTAGCATACCACGAAATAAGACAGTTGCCAAGAAAGATGCAGAAACCAGTAGTTGATCACCGATCAAGTGGATCTCCAACCCAATCCGAATCACAAAATGCCTGAAGTTTCAAAGATCTGGGGGTGAACAAAAGGCCAAGATCAAGAGATCCTTTAAGATAACGAAGAACTCGTTTAGTAGCACTCCAGTCAGATAAGCGCAAGGCATGCATATGCTGACATAATTGATTCACAGCAAAAGAAATATCAGGACAAGACAATGTACAATATTGTAAAGCCCCAACAATCTGACGATACAAAGTAACCTTGGATGGATTAAGAGAAGAACCACTGATCTCCCGAGATCCAGTAGTCGATGGAGATGGGAGAGGCTTAGCTCCAATCATTTTTGCCTTGTCTAGAATATCAGTAATATATTTACTCTGCCGAAGATGAAGCCTTGTAGCATCACGAGTAGCTTCAAGCCCAAGAAAATATCCAAGATCACCAATATCTTGAAGACGGAAAGATGCCTAAAGACTAGCTACAAGATGGGTAATGGCACTGGCCGAAGAGCCAGTAACTAGAATATCATCAACATAGACGAGTACAAATAACTGAGTATCAGATGAATGAAACATAAAAAGCGACGAATCATTAACTGAACATATAAACCCAAGATCCAGCAAAGCTCTAGATAAACGAGTGTACCATGCTCGTGGTGCCTGTTTAAGACCATAAATAGCCTTAACAAGAGAACAAACATACTCAGGATGTTGAGATGATATAAATCCAGGTGGTTGTTCCATGTATATGACCTCCTCCTGATCCTCATTCAGAAAGGCATTCGATACGTCAAGTTGACGTATCGACCAGGTAAACTGTACAGCAATAGCAAGGAATAAATGAAGTGTAGCTATCTTGACCACAGGGCTAAAGGTTTCAGTAAAATTAAGACCATATTCTTGTTCAAATCATCGAGCAACAAGACGAGCCTTATACCGATTAATAGACCCATCAACTTTCTGTTAGATTTTATAGACCCATCGACACTGGAGAACATTCTGATAAGGAGGACGAGGACAAAGAGTCCATGTCCCATTAGACATCAACGCCTCAAATTCCGCTTTCATAGCAGTTTGCTATTCCGGAGATCGGGAAGCTTAAGTAGATGGTTCTCTCGGAATTTGAACACTAGCAAAGGCTCGAAGTGGATATTTAGTGGAATAATACAGCTGATAATCAGGGAATTGACGTGGTTTACTGGAACCTGTCTTAGACCTAGTAGTCATGGTGGTAACAGGCGGCTCATTTGAAGGTAGACTAGACTCAGTGACAAGGCGTGTAAGGGGTACTGGATTAGGTATAGGACATGGGCTATGTGATTTTCGAGCATGATTAGGAATGAGATCCTGTGGAAGATGCAGACCGATCTTCAGATTCAAGTCCACTAGGAGATGGAGTAGATGGTTCAGGGGATGTTATCTCAGTGACTAGGGATGAGGATTCTGGAGCTGACACAGGCATAGAAATTGGGAGACCTGTAGGATTAGACGGGATAATACGAGTAGGTATAAAAGGTGCAGAAATATGAGTAGAAGTACCTGAATCGGAGACAGCCACTGATGAAGATCCAGCTCCAGGGGATTGCACCGAGGCAAATGGATACACTGTCTCATCAAAGATAACATAACGAGATAAATAACCGGTCCTGGTTCTGGGATCATAACATTTATATCCTGAGTGTTGAGAACTGTATCCAAGGAAGATACACTTGGAGCTACGAAACATGAGTTTATGTGAATTATAAGGAAGCAAGAAATGATAGCAGGCACAACCAAATGTACAAAAGTGAGTATAGCCAGGTCTGGAACCAAAGAGCTTTTCATACGGACTACAATGTTGAAGAACTGGTGTGGGTAGGCGATTGATTATAAAGATAGCTATAGAACATGCTTTGCACGAAGTTCGGCTGAAATCCGTTTGGCTGCATCAAGGTAGGCATTGCACGTCTGAGATCCTTGGGAGAGCGTCTGAAGGCGACGCCATAAGTCAAACTTATCTGTCTTATTTAATCCACCATATTTTTTGGCCAAAAACTACCAAACCGCCGTAAATGAACGCAGATGAAACACAAGATGTAGCACACAATCAGTCAGCGTGGAATTGATCCAGTTGAGACAATACTGATCCTTTTTATACCATATGGCATAAGCAGGATTAGGTTTTGGACAATCTTCCTGTCCCGCAACAGTTTCGTCGAGAAGAAACTCAACTGGAGCTTTCTCGGAATCATCCACAATAGGCATCAAATCATGACTTCTTAGGATTGTCATGATTTGGGACACCCAAATCAAATAGTTAGATCCATCGCATTTGGTGATGAGCACCGGAGGTAAGCTTGGAGAAGTGAAAGTCGTCATCTTGAATTTGTAGATTAAAATGACTGTCCTCTAGATTTTGCAGAAAGGGGAGCCGCAGAACGTGTATACAAATGCACATAATTTGTATAGTGAGAAATCTGAGTTTTGTAAGGATTGAGGAAACGTTCAAGACACACAGAATTGCTCCTTAGATAGTGGCCTGAATTGAAAAAGAACTGGCAGCTGAAACACGCCCAATATGAAAGAGAGGCGTTAGCCGGTTTACTCTGATACCCTTGGTTTCTTCAATTCAACAATCCTTCCACTTTCTCCTTTGAATACACGTGCCCAAGACATGTATTTGGACTATTATCTTCCAAGTTTTCGATAAATTCTCTTTGACCAAGACATGCAAGTGGACCAACTTGTTGTTAGGAATTCTCCTACGTGACTTGCATGTGTTCCTTGGACATTTGCATGGAAACATGTGGACTGATCAAATTCAAGAAGTGGGTTTGTCCCTCTTGGGCTTTTGGGTCGTCCACCCCGTGAGCATTTAGGGCCCAATGAGCTTGTGTTAAGCCTAGCTTGGGTGGCTGGTCCGTTGGACAGCTCCAATGAGTCTTCAACTCCTCGATTTGGCACCACATGCTCCTTGTCCAAGTGTGGTGCAACTAGGATTGCATCATTCCTTCCTCCTCGAAAAGGATTTGTCCTCAAATTCGGACCTGCAACAAACAATAGCCAATTAGTAACATCAAAAAGTGTATGCCTATCGTACCTTCCTTGGAGACTTGTTTTGTAGTCCATTTCTTGTTTCATTCTCACAGACTTGGTCTTTTCCTTGCCACTTATATTTTCACTTAAGAACAAAGATAGTGAATGTGTTGATGATCTATGGTCTTAGAAAACGTTGAAATGTGAGCACTTGTACATGAAATCATCATGTATAGAGTAACCCCCCCCCCTCGGGTTTCAATGCTCATTTCAACTAGATGATCATGTAACATTCCTACGAATTTGATCAATTCAAAACCACTCATATCATCATGCAAGTTTGAGATCTAAACATGCCACATATCCAAAAATCTTGCCAAATGCGTGACTTGCAAATGAATCAAATATGATAATGAAATCAAAATTCGGAGTGTGCGTGTCCTTGAGGCGTTCCCTACCATGTACGTGTATGTAGAAAGGAAATGGGATGTACCTTTGGTTCCATTCAAGATTAGTCACCTCTTCTTTACCTTATTCGAACCCATGTTCATCCTCCTCCATGATTTCTTTGAACTGAGTTGGCTATTTCGGGCACCGAGTTCTCTACATGACACCAGTGTGTAGCTTGAGCCCTTGGTTGTGCAGCAAGTTGAGGGTTAACCCTTCGGTGTTCCTATCCTGGAAAACCAATGGTGTTTTGCTCGACAACATGCCGATATAGGGATTAGGAAAAGTGAAAGATTATTGTGTAATTAAGGCTCCTTTCCACTCTCCTTTCCGGACAATTTCTTTCCTCCTTTCCTTCAACTCTTGTTTTTCACCCAAACCTTCACTCTTCTCTCTTTTTTCACTCATTTTTTCTCTCTCTCTTTTTCTCTCGGTTTTTTCTTTTTCTTCATTTTATTTTTCGACCTCTTTTTTCTCTTTTTTTTTCAAATTCATAAGATCTTCCCAAACGTGCTTTGGAGTCAAAGGTACAAGAGTGATTGGTCTTTCATTGATTCAAAAAGTGTACCTATTGGTAAATCCATCGTGGGTGGCTCGAACATCATACTACCATAGTTAACCTAGCAAGAGGTGGCAAGGGTGCATAGGTACGACATCGCAAACCACTTGGTCCTCATACTTGCCAATAGCCAGGTTCACCTTGACTTGCTTGGTCACCTTCACCTCTCCGCATTCATTAGCCATTGAAGCCGGTACGGTCTCAGGTGCTTGGAAGGTTTAGGGCAACTTTTCCACCATGTATGTACTAGCGACATTGATACAACTCCCTCAATCGATGATGATGCTACACACCTTGTTATGAACGAGACATCGGGTATGGAAGAGATTTTCTCATTGATTCTGCTCATCTGCCTCATCTTGCATGCTAAGTTGTCACCAATAGCTCACCCACCACGGCATCTTGCTCAGCATCCTCCTCAGTTTCCTCAACGGTTTGCTCAACGGTTCATCCTCAGATTCATACTATCCTCGGCCATTGAACACCATTACCCATTTGTTAGGGCATTGACTGACGATGTGTCCCAAACCATGACACCTAAAACATTTGATATCCCGAGATCAGGAAATAGAAGGTGTAGTGTTACCTACGGGTGCAACAACTTTGGGTTTCACTTCCTTTGATGGCTCAGGTTTGGACATCTCGTCCGAATTGGAGGAACTCGTCTTCCATTGAGTGTATGGCATTGTGGTTTGTCGAGATCCCTTTTTTTTTCAGTTTTTCCTCTACCTTAATTGCTTGGTAGAGCATGTCGGTGATCTCAACGTAATGTTGTAACTCAATTACATCCGCAATTTCTCTAATGAGGCCATGTAGAAAATGAGCCATGGTAGCCTCGCGGTCTTCTTCGATGTTGGCTCGTATCATGGCCACCACCATTTCCTTGTAATACTCCTCGACACTCCTCGTTCCTTGCCTTAGTCCCTGGAATTTTCGTAACAAACTATGAAAGTAGTGGTTAGGAACAAATCACCTCCACATCAAGGCCTTCATGTCGGTCCAAGTCTCCACTGCAGGCTCATTATATCCTATCTGGTTGTTCATCTCCTGATCCCACTAGATGATGGCATAATCTGTGAACTCGATGGTCGCCTGTTTGACCTTCTGCCTTTCGGTATATGTATGGCATCCGAACACCATCTCCACCTTAGTCTCCCATTTTAAGCAGAGCTCTAGATTAGTTTTTCCCTGAAAAGCGGGCATCTTTACCTTGATGTTGCTGAGGTCGTTATCGCGCTCTCTTCGTGGTGGTGCTCGCCTTGGTACCCTAGGTGGGAAACCAAGACCCCTTTGGCCCCATGGCTCAAATCCTCCCTCGAACCCCTCGGACCATTCCATCTTCACTATTTATGAAAACAGGTGCTCGGTCATGACAGGCACGAATGTCTTCAGCTTGGTCATTGCGAACGGGGGCAGCATGTTGCTGTGCGTGGGGTTGTGCGGGTGGCAGCCGAGCACCCATCTCCCTAACTTGATCTTAAGTGGTCCGAACCGCCTCCATAAGTCGTGCCATTTGGTCCCTAAGAGCCGCCATAGTGAACTCCTTGTTCACTTCATTTGCTTCATCTTCTTCTAATCCCACAGGTGTATTATGTGTTGCCATGATTGTTCCTACAAGAAAACAATGTTAGAAAACAAATTTCCTCGTTGCTCGCTCACGTGTTTCGCTCACAAGGGTCTCACAATTGTGTTTCTCTCAACTTTTGGCTTTTATCCTCGAATAATCTCACCTCTTGGACCTTTACTTAACTCTTAGTGACTCAACTAGCCAAGTCTAGCGTCGAAATTCTTAGGACTCAGACTTGATCTAGGTGAGTATCCTTTGAGTTTGTAAGTCGGTCCAAAATATTTTTTTTTGCTCAAACACCAAAAATAAAAGAAAGATCAAGGTAGAAAGGAATTGAAACGCTTTTCCTATGGAGATCTCTTGCTGTTTGTTGCTTTCTTCCTCTTTTCTTTTGTCGTCTTTTTTTTTTTATGTCTTTTTTCCCTTTTTTTAGTCAAGAAGAGCCTTTTCTTTTGGTCATTTGTAGATGACCGTGCTATTTTCTTTTTACTTAACTATATAATTTCTTTTAGAAATAAGCAAGGAATAGAAATACAAGAAAATTTGAAGATAAATTTTTCAAGAGATTTTGACCCCGTGGCTATAATGAGCTAGAAACCAAAAATCATCAAGAAAAAATGCAAACTCGCCCAACCAAAGGTTTTGATACCAAATGATACAAACCTAGTCAACTATGTGAGTAAACCCAAAATCAATTATTGGTGTTTCAAATTCAAGATCGAAAAGACGAAGTTTGTTTGAGCAATTGACACCGCAACTGTTGGAAACCAAAGCCAGTGTTTTTGAAAAAAATATAGCAGCCACCAAATGGAACCCTAAAGAGAACTTGTCTCAATCAAAAACCAAGGATAAGGCCGTAATAAAGACGCCACTAGAAATCAAATGAAAGCTAGATAAGTCGAAAGAGTTTTTATAAAACGTTAGGTGACACATCTCACTAAAACACTTTGTTTATCTTACAAGAACTACTTCAAACATGTCTAGTATGGTCCTATTTATCGGCCATATGGCTTACAAATACAAGACACAAAATGCATTAATTACATTTATTGTTATGTTGACTATGACCCTTGGTTTCTTCAATTCAATAATCCTTCCACTTTCTCCTTTGAATATACATGCCCAAGATATGTATTTGGACCATTCTCTTCCAAGTTTTCGATAAATGCTCCTTGACCAAGACAGACAAGTGGACTACTCATGTCTTTTTAAATTCTTCGTGACTTGCATGCATGGCATCTCGTTGTCTAAGACATGCAAGTGGGCCAACTTGTTGTTAGGAATTCTCCTACGTGACTTGCATGTGTTCCTCGGACATTTGCATGGAAACATGTGGGCTGATCAAATTCAAGAAGTGGGTTTGTCCTTCTTGGGCTTTTGGGTCATCCACCCTGTGAGCATTTATGGCCCAATGAGCTTGTATTAAGCCTAGCTTGGGTGACTGGTCCATTGGGCAGCTCCAATGGGTCTTCAACTCCTCGGTTTGGCACCACACACTCCTTGTCCAAGTGTGGTAAAACTAGGGTTGCATCAAGACCCACCGACATCTTATAACTCTCTTATCAGGTGGAAGTTGGGTTAGTGTCCAGGTTTCATTTTTTTATCTTCGCATCCATCTATTCTTCTATTATTTTACTCATATTTTTATCCTCGAGAGCCTCGCAAATGTTGTTCAGGAATAGAACATGATGCCCAAACTTGTGCTAATCTTCCAAGTGGTTAAGATTCCTTGGCCCTGATATACATCATAACATGATACTTGGATTTTTTGGGCTTGAATTCTGGGAAATACCGATTAGGTAGTTGTCCCATGTTTGCCCTAAAAGGCAAAATTGACGACCACATAGAATTATCATATTCATTTGGGATAATATGACATACCGCAGGCATATTCTCAATCGGACGATCATGTGGGCAATGAGGACTGACAAGAGGGAACTCATGCATGTGGGAGGCTTCAGATTCTTTTTCTGCCCATGCCTTCTCAGAACTTTCACATGACATAGATCCCTCATTAGTACTATCATAAGGTATGGACGTTTTTTAATAAGGTATTAACTCATGTACAGTTAAATCAGTTCTGTCATCAGGTGTTGACTCATGTATTTTCAAATCAGTTCTATCATTAGGTTTTGACTCACATATTTGCAAATTCTATCATCAAGTGTCAACTCATATGAAAAAGGTGTCAACTCATGAACATGGCACTCCAACCAAACATACTTGTCACCATCGGACAACGGCACATACAACACCCCATGCTGACCTTTAAACCATAAATCCTCCCCTAAATATCCACATGTCCTTTGAGTCCAAAAAACAACCCTTCTTCAATAGATGTGATGTTCATAGACACAAACATACGACCCACAACGAGATCATAACACCTATAGCATGTTGAGTGGGTCCATATCTGAGAAAGAGGCACTACACAACATATGGATCCAATTTCCCCGCCCCTTAGCATGAAACTTTAGGGCTAACTTATTAGGCGTTGCCCTAAGGAATAGTTATAAGGGGGTCTTATCACGTCCTACCCTTAATTTCTCCCCCCAATCAAGTCTCACTCTCTCAACTAAATCACATAGGCACACATCAACCTTGCCCAAAGTAGAGTAAACACAATACCAACATAGACTTGCAATAAATAACAAGTAATGGTAAATCAATAGCTTATAGACGATGAACTCCAGTGGCTCAAATGGGATAGTGACATGAAGACACAAAATTGTGATCATATTAAGATAGATAAGAACCCTTGGTTACTGTCTGCAAAGAGATGTGGGCTCAGTCCAGAACATCTAGCAATGTTCACGGCCATATGGTGCAAGAGGGCATAAGTGAGTTTGAGACAGTATAGAGTGCACAGGCTTCTCTTGGTGGTTGGCCAAAGCCGATATGTGATGAAGTGATGAATCTAGCGTGCATCCATAGTGAGCTCATGAGCCTGTACGTTAGGTAGAGCAATGCTCATGGTCGGGCTTGCAAGGTTGGTATTCATAAGATCATTAGCATCATGTCAAGCACAGAAGGACCCAAACTCGTCTTCTAGATGGCCAACTACGGATGGTGAAGTGATGTTGTTAATATTGTTTAGGTGTTGAAGTGCAATACTGCAGAAACAACAGCTTCTCCGAATACATTGATGGCTGAAGCTAAAGTGATCTCCATAATTGACTCCTCTGCTGATCTCTTGAAGGCAGAACCTCATATGCAGTACAAGGAATAAGACAATGCCGCACGATGACTTCACATCGTGCGGCTAGGATATGAAGTTGCTTGTGTCAGGTTTGTTTTAAGAGAAGCGGCTGGACGTTTTTTCTGCTTATTCGTATGAGTCATGT
>JAOWBN010021491.1:0-10617 GCA_028565015.1 Pinguicula moranensis
ACGATTCATGCTGGAAGGTATGGAATATCAAGATGATACTTTTGTCCATCTCATATTTGAAATGAGATTATTAATATACCTGGGCCCTTTGATGCAGAAATAATTGTTATGCCGGCAAATGTGATTATGTGATAATCGCATATTAACAATTATTTATTGATATATCAAGAAAATGATTAATGGTCAAGGATGACACATTTCTACGTTTGGCATTAATCATTGGATATTAACTGACGAAAGAATTAATACTAAATGAGATTTATAGGATCATAATATATCTATATTATCTCGAATCATAATGCATTGCTAGATGCCGCTTATGATAGCACCGATTTAGATATAGATCCTATCAGGACGCTCTATCTGGTGAACTGAAGAATTAAATAATTAATTATGTGAGACATAATTAGCGAATTTCACGGACGAGATTTAATTGGATTTAGGTGAGACCCGAATCCAATTTAATTGCAATGTGATTGCAATTTATTGTGATGGGCTTTAGTTTTCGAGCCCATATCATGATATTAAATCAATTGGGCCTAAGTGAGGAATGAAGCCCAATTGAGGATTTATAATACTCCAGTCGGTCGAATCGGTTCTGAGATTATCTCTTCCGCTCGTCTTTCTCTTCATCGCAAAAAATGACCGAAACTTTGCCGTGAAAAAGTTCCGACTACTTGGTCTCCGGGTTCGCCATTTTTGGGTCTAGAAGCCCCTTCTTTTCACCAGGGAGTGAATGTGGTAGAGGTTTCCTATATTGGAAACTTCCGTGGTCTTTGTTTTCCCATATTTTCCGTTCGGTTTTGAAATACTTCCGACGGGTCGTCGCGGATTCCGGCCAAACAAGGTTAGTACGGCTATCCTTCACCTCTATTACACGAATTAAAGCATGTTTGGCTTCGATTTCAAAGTTGGTCCGAATTTGAAAGTTTTCGGAACGTTAGAAATCAAACTTTTGGATCCTACAGGACATAGAGAACAGGGGAGGATAAAATAGAAGATGAGGATGAAGGAGGAGAGGGAGGAGAAGAGGGAGCAGAAGCATGAGGCTTAAGGAAGATGGAGATATCAAGATCAGACAAAGAGGGTAGGGGAGAGTTTTTGTGAAAGGGAAAACAAAGTTCATCAAAGCGAGCATGACGGATGATGTAAAGACATCAGGTGGTGAGATCAAGACAACGAAAGCCTTTATGAGAAGAGTTGTATCCAAGAAAGAGATAAGGAAGAGTACGGGGTGCGAATTTATTTGGAGTATAATCTCGGATACAAGGAAAGACACGACAACCAAAGGGATGAAAAAGATCATACTGAGGAGAAATGCCAAAGAGAGACTCAAAGGGAGATATACCGTTCAGGAGAGTGATGGCAACCGGTTGATGATATAAGCTGCAGTACTGAACGCATCAACCCAATAGGGAATGGGAACATGGGAATGAAAAGGAAGAGTGAGACCCATTTCAGTGATATGCCGATGCTTGTGCTCAGCACGACCATTTTGAGCCGGAGTATATGGACAAGAAACTAAATGATGAATGCCATGATGTTTTGAATGATTTTGAAAATGATGATTGGTAAACTCCGTGCCACCATCACTTTGAAATTTTTGAATGGAAGAGGATAGTTGTTTTTCAGCAAATGCATGAAAATGAATAGAAAGTAATAGAAAGAAAAAAAATCAGAAGTCAGTTTACTTATGGATAAAAGATTTTTGGTCAGAGAGAGAACAACAAGAACATCATGAAGCAATAAAGAATCAGTGGAAGCAGTGCCAATATGGGTAATGGATAATGGAGCTCCATTTCCCACAATAACAGAAGTCGTACCAGTGTAGGGAGTGACATGGTCCAGAGTAGCAGAGGAGGAGGTAATATGAGCAGAAGCACCTGTGTCCATATACCAATCAGATACAGCAGGACTGATACTGGAAGAAACAGGAGTAATGGGTAAACCATGGTAGCTACCAACAGCAGGAGGCTGAAAGTTAGCAGAACCCAGATACCATGGAGAAGGAGGGCCATGGGATGGACGAGAAGCATCAGAAGATAGAGTACCAAACTGAATGAGGGGGGTCGAAGAGCTGTACGAGGGCCCGAAGAGAACAACCGAGTGAGCTTGGGCCGGTAATGGGCCACCCGATTGGGCCAAAGGAATAGGAAACCCATGAGAAGATGAGAATTGGATGGATGTGGGCTGGTGGTTTAGTGGTAATGAGGAGTGATGATGGGCCAAAGAATAAAAAGGCCTAGAAGAGAAAGGTGCTGGAAGTTGGTGTATTGGGGCTAGAAGTAAAGGAGATGGGCCAGTGTTAAACTGTCCATGTGGCCCAGTCACAGAAGTGGCTCTGTAAAGAAAAGCTTCAGATGGCCCCGGTGGAAAATTAGGCCCAGAATAATTAGGGGGCGGCTGCTCATTGAATTCTGCAGCGAGAGACGATATTGTGCCGAATTGGGATTGCCCTAGAATGGCGAAGCCATGACCGAAGTTCGTTGGAGCAGCTACAGTGGCGAGATGAGCATGAGCGGCAACATCAAAATTCTTCAAGGTGGAGTAACGATCACGACAATTTGGCAGCAAAGTGACCGTACTCGCGGTATATTTGATAACGTGGTTCACGGAAACCACGGCCGCGGCCTTGTTCTCTGGGATGTGCTCCGGCAGGTAAGTGGTATCGAAAACCAGGTGAGTAAGAATATTGAGATGGATTTATTGATGGTGGGGGAAGAATAGAATGTGAGGGAGTTGAGGGATACGGAAAGGGAAATGCAAAGGAGGAAGTTTGAGCGATATGCGGCTGTATTTGAGGCGGAATGAAGGATGGAGCTGAGGGATGTATCTTTGGCTGAAAAGAAGAGTAATTGGAAGGAGCAGTGGAAGTTTGGGAAGAAACAGGGGGCAGAACCGAAGATGTGGGATGGAGATTCTGAGCAACAACAACAAAAGCCAAAGGAGAGGCAATCCCGGAGACAGTTCTATGGTAAAGGGCGTGAAAATTTTCCGCACGAGCTATAAGATCACAAACACCAGGAAGCGGATCTTGAGATAACTGAGATCCTGCGAAGGCAGCGAATTCTGGACCAAGTCCCTGGAGATACCAATGGCTTTGACCAAGGGGCGAGATAGAGCGACCAACTGCAGCAAGTTGGTCACACAAATGCAGGAATTGACGGGAGTATTCCTTCACTGCCAGGGAGTGGCGTTGGAGCTGCTGTAGATCATCCCTAAGACCAAGTTCTTGAGACGGTCCAGTGTTGCTAAACTCATGAGCCAGAGTGGTCCAGACAGCATGGGAGGTGGTTTGGCTATTGATAACACCATAAGCTGTATCAGTAAGGGAGGAAATGAGAAGAGAGTAGAGACGGTGATCAATGGATTGCCATTTGAGGTACTCAGGGTTTATTTTTGTAGCATCTGCATGATCTGTTTGAGATGGCTCAAGAATGGTACCATCAACATAGGAAAACAGATTGTGCTGCTGAAGTAAAGCACGCACTTGATTTTGCCAGAACAAGAACTTTGAAGGGCTTAGTTTTGCAGTGACAAGGTGTGAGAACTCGGTGTAGGTGAGAGGAAAATCAGTGGCAGCAGGAAGGGCCATGGAGTTAGTATTGATCAAAGAGAAGCACTGGACACTTGTGGAAGATGGAGAGAGGCCGTGATGGTGAAATGAGGCAGTGAGGATGATAGGGAAGCCATTTGAGAAGATTAAGATGCAGCAGAAGGGAAATAAGATGGAGAGAACCGACCAGCAGGCAGTTGAAGCCGAGATGTATGGCTCTGATACCATGAAAATGTGTTATACACTTGTGTGTTTGCTGGATATTTAGTAGTGCAGTGTGTGAAGTGGAGCATTCAAGAAGAAGAGGTAAAGAAATCTTCATTGTTGTTGCTTGAGTTAATGTTTGCTACACGTTAAATTTTATAGAATGTAAAAGCTAATCAAAAGTAATTGCAATTCAGAGATCTTCTGCATAATATCTTCATTTTGACTTATGTTTTGTTGTTGTCTTGGTAGGAATGATGAGCCCATGTGACCATTGATGATGGAGTCAGCAGAAGTGTTGGAAGGGCCATATTTGTTCTCTGGTTTGTGATCAACAGTGTTGGAAGAGCCTCGTGGGTCTTCTGGTTTATGATCAACAAGAACTATATAATTAGGCATTTAGTTCAATATTCGAATATGTATCTGAATTAGAGCCGTTTGATTTTTGGACGGAATGATCCAACTTTTTGGTTTTGGATACCCAAATTAAAAAAAACTAAAATATAAATTGAATTTAAATTACGATTTTAAAAATCCTTTGATTTTGGTTTGGTTATCCGAGTGATATATATATATAAAAATTAGGCTAAATTACTTATAATTTAGCGCACACATTTTCAGCAAAAATTATATAGTTATTGACTTATACAAATACTTTTTCAGACAATTATATTTAATGAAATTATGCTTTAGTTTTATTATAATTTGTTAGAACTATTATTCTGTGAGATGTTCATACATTATTTTTTTTTAAAAGGCGATGTTTATACATTATTGCTTCCATTGTAGAAATGTTATATTTTTAAAAATAAGTAACATTAAAATACTTTTTCACAAAATTTCATAATATTATATATTAATGGAGGATGAATTATTAATTTATATATTAAATGGAATATTAGTACTTTTTATAAAATATTATTATCTTACCATATTAGCGAATTATAAATTTATCATGTTGGTTTAGCAATAATTGATAATCGCATATTAACAATTATTTATTCGATGCAAGTGGATTTATAAAATTAAACAGAAAACAGATGGTTCTATTGAACGGTATAAGGCTCGGTTGGTGGCACGTGGTTTTGAGCAGGAGTGTGGTCTTGATTTCACCAAAACATTTAGTCCTGTGGTCAAAATGGCAACACTTCGTCTATTTCTTACTATTGTCGTGTATTTTGATTGGGAGATTAAGCAACTTGATGTGTCCAATGCCTTTCTCAATGGAGATCTTGATGAGATAGTTTACATGGAACAACCCCCTGGATTTATATCACATGATCATCCTGATTATGTTTGTTCCTTACATAAGGCTTTATATGGTCTCAAACAAGCTCCACGGGCATGGTATGTTCGACTTTCTCAGACTCTGGTTGATCTTGGGTTTTGTTGCTCACCCAATGACACTTCCTTGTTTACATTTTGCTCTGGCGATGTGAAGCTATTCATTCTTGTCTATGTGGATGACATTTTAGTCACTGGTACCTCTGAAGAGGCCATCACTGCTCTTGTTATGAATCTTCAAGCGACATTTAAACTTCGGGATTTGGGGAATCTTGGTTACTTTCTTGGTCTTGAGGCTGTGAGAGACTCTTCTGGTCTTCATATTCGTCAGAGTAAATATATCACAGATCTGTTAGAACGGACAAAGATGATTGGTGCTAAGCCCCTACCCTCACCATCTACATCTGGGTCATCATCTCGACTAGTTACTAATTCACCTCTTGGACCATCAGATGTGACTCTATATAGACAGATGGTGGGAGCTTTACAGTACTGCACATTATCTCATCCTGACATTGCCTTTCCAGTAAATCAATTATGTCAACATCTACATAATTCCTTAGTAGCAAATTGGAGTGCTGCTAAGCGCGTTCTACGATATCTCAAAGGCACCCTTGATATTGGGTTATGGTATACAGCTGGGACACTACAGCTTTAAGCTTATTGTGATTCTGATTGGGCTAGAGACCCAAATGATCGTCGTTCTACTACTGGCTTTGGAATATTTTTGGGGTCGTGTCTTATTTCCTGGTCAGTAAAAAAACAGTCAGTTGTTTCTCGCTCTAGCACGGAAGCAGAATACAGAGCAATGGCATTGACAACAACAGAACTTTACTGGATTCATATGCTATTTCAGGACTTTTGAATACCACTTGTTGACTATCCTATTTTGTGGTGTGATAATATTGATGCACTAGATCTTGCTTCCAATCCCGTCTTTCATGTAAGGACAAAACACATTGAGGTAGATTATCATTTTATTCGAAAGAAGGTTCTGAATAAAGACATTCTTATTCGACATCTCAATACACATGACCAAATTGCTGATATCTTTACAAAGGGTCTGAGTACCTCTCGGTTTCAGATTCTTCGTGCCAAGCTCATGCTTGCTTTGCCGCCTATTCGCTTGAGGGAGGTTCTTAGTGATGTTGAAGAAAATCGATCCATTGAAGAAAACCAATCCCATCATTTAAGGGATTCAACTTCTCAAAAGTCAGCTATGTTGGCTGAGAAATACAACTCCTTGTCTTATGCTAAGTCGGCTAAAAAATACGGCTGAAAAACACAACACTTGTCTTCAGGAATTTAGATAGATTTTATCACATTTATCACATTGTAATCAACTACATACTGGTATATCTATAAATGAATACCATATGAAATGAGGGAGATCATTGAAGATCTAACATCTTCCTGCACAATCTTCTTTCAACTTTTCTGAATGATCTTTACTAGTTCTGAATCTTCCTTCAACATTGTCTTTTTCTTGAAACTCTATCATAGATGTGATGAAATGTTTTTGTATACATCCAAGTAATCTAGCTATGTAGGCCCATCGAGGTGATATTACTAAATATATACAAAAAAGAATAAGTATAAAAATATGAATTTTGAAACTATTCGTATATATGCTTGTGCCAATTTATAACTTATAGTAGCGGCGTCCAACGACATTAGCGGCAGTGAGCCGCTGTCGCTACTGTTAACTTAGCATATAGGAGTGATTGTTCTGTCACCGCTACCGCTATCCGCTATACTGCTATCCACTATACCACTATTGGTTTACCGTGGTGGTAGTGGTAGAAAAAATAAAAAACAATTGAGAAAAAGGAGACAAACCATTTAGTCACTGTACATAGTTCAGGATTACAACAACAGGGTTCACATTTTGAGCCTAATTCTCATCAAAGATAGTTCCATTTTGCCACTTCCATAAGAACCAAGTCACAACACCAAACATCACACGCCACTGCACATTATGACTCATATTCTCAGAATTACTTAAATTGCTAGTCGCAACGTAATCTGTTCTAAAAATTCATCTCATCTGTCTCTAGGAACCAAGCCTAAACCCTGATTAAACCTTAAATTGAGCCAAAGCAAGTGATTACCTGTACGGTGGCGACTGGAAAATAGACGGACAAGCAGGCGGCGGCACGTTGGAGCTCCTGGAAGAGAAGAAGTCGTGCAAAAAAAATGAATGGAAGGAAAGATTAAAGACCGAAAGAAAAGAAAACATTTGTCGTTTGGTCTGAAAAAGGTGAATTATAAGTATTTATATTTTTTTATAATTTTTTTTTTAAAATGATAGGCGGCAGCGACTGAATTCCGCCACTACCATCCGTTACCGCTACTGCTTACCGCCGGTAGCGGTGGTGGAATTTGGCCACTACCTATGGCGGAGGAAGGGGGACCAAGGGGGCCATGAGCCCCCCCCCCCCCCCCAAATAAATAAATAAATAAATAAAATAAAATAATAATTTACAAGTAAAAAAAATAGTTTGGTCCCCCATATAATATTATATACCTAATGGTTTTAAAGCTTGTAAAGAAGTTTAGTATGGATGAGTTGGTCAAGTGATAAGTTTTCATCTGTCAGCCTCGGTATCGAAACCTGGACTCAGCTATTATTTTTGTTTTTTAAGAAATCAAAAAAAAATCTTATGATTCCTAAAAGGATTCGAATTTGAGTTGAATTGGAATTTTTCATATAGGAACCACCATGCTACCATACATTACTGCAAACTAATTCATTCAAATAGTATATATTTATTTTACAATTATTTAATATAATTATTTTTTATATTTTAATATTTTGGTAGATAATTTTATCTGATATTTTTATGATAAATCTAGCTACAAAACTATTATTATCTCTATATAGATCGTAATAACTTATAAACATACAGATCCGACTGATATTGATATTAAAATAATTTTAAAAATAAGAAATAAATTTGACTATTATAATTTCTACTGCAATATTTGAACATGCATACCCAATCGAACGTCATTCAATCCGGTTCGACCTACTCTATTTAGACTGAAAAAATCCTCCCCCCCCTCTCAATTTTTTTTCTGGCTCCGCACCTGGCCACAACCACTTACTGTTGATAATATATAGTATTAATTCATGCTTCCTGATTTGTGGTACTTGTTTTTCTTTATTTCGGTAGATATTTTGGTCACAAACACGAGAAAGCTTTTTGGGTTATTCTTTGAACGTGATAACATGTCGCGGGAAGACTTCTCTTCGCTTGTTCGAGTCTTCCAAGTTGGCTTTATGGGAGAAACCAAAAGAGGTGAATACAAGGCCAAACATCCGAGTCATTTGATATGTCTGATTCTTTATATACACGGTAATTCAGCTCGGGCCATTAGCATTATTGCTCGATAAATCTTTATATGGATCATATAACTCTTTTAAAATTAAAAGGAAAAATATTGAAAATAATCTTATTAAAAATAAAAGTTTAACCTGTTATTTAATAAAATATTTATTTTTCTTTATCTCGACCATCCCCATGAAAAGATTTGAGTAACATACTAACGTCTATTTGTGATGTTGTGACCCACTGTTCCGTAGTGTATATTTAGAGCATGTCTAAAAGTGGAGCTTGATCTTGAATAATGGCGCCAATCTGAATCACAATAATGTAGGAACATTGGAAAGACCAGCGGCACTATTATATTGTTGCCAATATAATAGAGATAATTTTTTTTTGGATAATCGAGGTATTCGAATAGAATCCTACAGAATCGAAACAGCGAGCGAGTCTAAGCCTGACTAATCCTCGAGATCATGAACTGGACGCCCTTCCCTCCCATGATCGGGTAATTTCCCGAGTCGGAGTGGTGTGTGTCCGAGGCCCGGAGGCGTAGCCCTGACAGAGTGTCATCCAGTGGGATCGAACCTCTGACCTTTAGGCAAGCCCAAAGGCCAATGCTCTACCACTGAAACAACTCGGGGTTGAATAGAGATAATCGAGTGAATTTTCTTTTAACATAATGGGGACGGGATTGGAGGTGGGGTGGGGGTAAGTCACTAAAAGCCACAAGGGTTTATAGGAGACCGATATTCTAGAATGTTATGCATGTGAACAAAAAGGGGAGAAAAAGAGAATACGAATGCTACCCACTTCATTAATTAATATGTAAAATAAAATAAAGTAAAGTAAAACGAGTTCAGATCTCTACATTGACACATGGGAATGGCCCGTTTTCATTCCCGTTTTGAATTATTTCGGGAACGGGACGTCAATTTTCGTTCCCGTCCCGTATTCCCAAAGTTCCAAAAAATTCGGGAAGTTCGGGACTCGGGATTTTTTACTTAACAAAAATAAATTCGGGACCGGAAATGGGCATTCCCATTCCCGTCCCGAATTATTTCGAAACTAGGATACCCATTCCCGAATCCCGCGGTCTCATTTGACCATCCCTACTTTGGAGAATACAAATGCTACCCACTTTTTTATTATTTATTTTTTTAATAATTTTTTTTTTGAAGCAGTGCGACTTGAACCAAGATTTTACTGCTAAACCAAGTTTTCTTTTAGTAAATACTAGTAATTGCCCGTGCGGCACAGGGAACAAAACATACACCAGCACATGCAAAATGGCCATGCGTGAAGACTTTATTAATCATGGAAAGCTCATCTGTGGTCAAAGAACCCTAGAATTTGTACCAACAAAATAAAATAAAAAAAAAATTTGGACCAATCAAACAAAAAAAAAATAAAAAAAAAATTGGACCAATCAGAGTTGTCCACGTCACCTTCCGAAAAAAAAAAATATTTGGATCAAACAAAATTTAAAAAAAAAAAAATTAAAAAAGGACCAATAGCAGTTGTCCATGTCACAACTCGTATGGTGACATACTGCTCGTTTATTATATAGATTTTACGGGGTAAAAAAGACAATAATAGTTATAACAGTTAAAACATTTAGAATCCGTATTCCGTACCATATGAGCTTGAATTTTGGTATATATATATATATAAACAAAAAACCAATGAAAACACATATTCCAATTTTCACAATTTTAATTTTTTTTTAAATCCCGAATGAACATGAACTTTAATATATTTATACAAAAATAGCCCAAGCGGATCCAAATGCCCCTTCCCTTCGCCCTTGGTTACACCATTGCGTTCTGGTGCATTTGGAGAGCCAGAGATTTTGTGATTATAGAAGTCTAGCTACATGACTCATGAGTAATCACTAGTACACGAGTATAATCTGGCTACAAAAAATGAACCCTACAAGTCTTCTATCTCCTCCAGAGATGAAAACTCAACATCAACTTGACACAGAGATTCTTGTTCTATGGTCACTGTGCTAACCAACTTAGGTGCGGAATAAGAATAATGTTGTTGCGTGCATGAATCATAATCCGGATTCTGGCTCATCTTAGAATCCCATCTATACATCTGAGAAGCCATTTCCCAACATTCTTTGAGGTCGTCTTCGTTTCGTGCTTTGTTCAATTTATCAAAAAGATCACTCAGAGCAGTTTCCTTCTCACCCTGCAGAGACTTCATCTTCTTGGCAGGTCTCCCCAACCCTGTATCATT
>JAOWBN010021502.1:0-22264 GCA_028565015.1 Pinguicula moranensis
TATCTGATTTCAGTTCCTTCAGTTTGATAATCGTGTTATTCGTTTGTCTCTTGTACAAGAATAAGTTCCCGATTTCATGCTTTCGTTCTGTGAGCAAAGATTCACATCAATTTGGTATCAGAGCGAGGTTGGAATTATTCTTGTTGGAAACTTATTCATATTCTGAATCTTAATCGTGTTATTCGTTTGTCTCTTGTACAATAATAAGTTCCCGATTTCACACTTTCGTTTTGTGAGCAAATATTCACATCACAAGGTGACTACACAGTATGATATGAACCCACCTGGACCAATGCCTGAAGACAGTGATTCTACACGGACATCTAAGCATGAAAATGCCTCTTCCAACCTTGAGAATTTGGTGACTGAAGTGCTTGGAAAAATGGCATTTATGGCTGACAAATTGATGACAATGAAAAATGATATGCAGACTATGAAGAATGAATTGGACATGGAAGCCCAGGCAGTGATGCTACTTTGGACAACCTTAATGCTACAACTGCTAAATGTGTCACAACATTAGAAGAAAACTGCAAAACATTTCAACAACAGTTCGAAGAGTATGTTGACAACAAAGTTTGGCTTTAACTTACATTTCTTGACTGTGTTAACTAGTTTACTTCATGGTGGAAGCAAGAATGGAGAATGCATTGAAACAAGCTTCCTAAGACCATTGTTGATATTGTCAAAAAGAGGGAGAAGAAAAAATAAGGATGGGAAAGGATACGAGATGCTTTATTGCTTGAACCTTATTTTGTGTTTTGAACTCTGCTTGCTAATGTGTTCTGGACTGCCTAGTGTTGGTACGTATTTGGGTTGAATATTTAAATGCCTTCTTATGTAAAAACCTGAAGAGATCCTCAAGCAATCTGTAGAGGTCTGAAGAAATCAACAATTGCGCAAGAATTTTCTCTGCTGTGTATTACGGCTCTCGTTCTCAATTTGTATCTATTCTATACAAACCTAATCTCAATGTACATGTAAAGACTGATATACCCTTGTCAATTAATATATTACAACAATATATATATGCGTGGGTTGTAACATCTTAACTCATATATATTTATGCCATGTCCTATAACATTTGCTAAATCATGTGAGCTTTGTTTGTGCTGTTATACGAGCCAATCCTAAAAACACATTCGCAAAGAAAGGAGGAGCTTAAATGATTTCATTATGACCATACATTACCCCAATTTTACTATTGTTTTGACATCACCAAAAAGGAGAAGATTGTTAGCCTCAAGTGACTCGCATCTTTAACTAATTGCGATGATATCATAAATATTAAAAATTGTGAAATCAATCTACCATTTACTTGATCAAACTTTTGGTTATTTTTAATTGAAGGATAAATCTCACTCAAAGATTAAGAAAAATATAGAGGCTTATTTTGCATTTTTCATCGGACATATCAATTATATGAAGTCCTTTATTCTATCTGACATCATACTTCAACAATGTTCTCTATTAGAAGCCAAATAGACCCAGATGATGAACGACACATTATGAGATAAAAAAAACCAAGCTCGAAAGTGATAAAGGATGAATCTAATGCACTAATGAAGTCATGATAACCTCAGTTTCAAAGATTTGGCCGAAGAGCTACCAAATGAAGCAGTCAATTTGGGTTCAAAGTACTCATTGGTTCAAAGTGACGACACATTGTCAAAGTCTTGACTGCTACTGTAAAAGTCCATGATCGAGATTTCAACGGGATTTGAATCCAATTCACTATTTGGTTGAGCGGGAACACTGTTGCAAAACGTTAATCCTGTATCCTATACGTAAGAGAATTCGCATAGGATACAAAGATATTTTCTTAAACATCATTCAATGACTCTTTTTACAACACGCACTATCAAGCTCTCAAGAATACAACTTCAATCTTCTTCAAAATACTATAAAGCTTTCAACTTTAAAAAGGAAAAGAGTTGTGAACTGAAACTTCATGTGCGAGTCCTACTTGAGTGGTTGAGCTTAGTAGAAGCTCAATTACGGTTGTCTAGCCCCGTATGCAAGTGTTCAAGGTCGGATTGAGGCTTGGGGAATAATAGATTTAGCACCAGAAAAGCTAGAACTTGAGCTTGTGAAAGAGTTTGTCGTAACAGTTTGCTAGGTCGGATTGAGGCTTGGGGAATAATAGATTTAGCACCAGAAAAGCTAGAACTTGAGCTTGTGAAAGAGTTTGTTGTAACAGTTTGCTAGCCCCCGAAAACTAGTATCATTTCCCAAGCGTTGGGGAAGGAATCTAAGGGATGAATCTTTGGCGGTAAAAGTAGGCGTGATTGACTAAAAATTACCTATAAATCTTGATGGCATCTTTTATTTACGCATTTACTATTATCACGTTTAGACTTAGATATTATATTTGGTGTTAAACATTAAACATTATTTGAGAGAAAAATAGTCAACTAAAAAAATATTAAAAAGTTAAACCAACCCCCTCTTAGAAAAAAAATACTTTTTATATTATTTTTTATTATAAGTAAAAAAAATTACTATTTTTATAAATGTTATTTTTATATTTTTATTTATTATATATATTTTAATATTTCTATGTATTTTTTATTTATATTATTTTCTTACACGTTTTTCATAGGACTTTTATAATAATTATTATTTTATTAATTTACTTATGAATTATCTAAAATAATATGTTAAACACGTTAAAATTACAATTGGGACCAAAAGTGCCACTTTTGTAAAGTTTATGGGACTAATAGCATGCTTTGTACATCTTAAAAATTAGATTTTTTTTCTATTTTTTAGATTATTTCAAAAATAGTATTTTAAAATTGCACTTCTGCTTTTACTTCTTTTTCCGAGTTAAAACTCTTTTAAAGATCTACTTTTATACCTATTGCTCTTTTCTCATTTTGTTTATCCTTCTCTTTTGTAATTTTTGAGTGTTCGAGAAATTATAAAAAAATAAAAATAATATTTGCAATCAATTTTTTTAAGATAACTAAAAAGTGTTTATAGTTAAATTTTAATGTTTTAAGATAATTTTTATTTATTTGCAAAATTGACATTAAAAATAAAAGGAGAAAAAAAATAGGTCTTCAGAAAAAAGAGTTTTGACTCGCAAAAAAGGAGGAAAAAAAAGTAAAAGTGAAGTTTTAAAATATTATTTTAAAAAAATAAAAAAATCTAATTTTTAAAGAGTCGTCATTAACAATACAATTTCAAATCCTATGATATTAATATTGCAACAAGTGTTATCCAAAAGGATATAAGGCTTTTTTTAAAGAAAAAAAGAAATCGGAACTTCCAAAAAAAAATCCAAAAAAGAGGAACTTCAAACAAAAACAATTAATTAATCAATTTAATAAAATAGGAAAAGGACAACATTATTTTAATAAAAGAGGAAAATAGAATATACTGGGAAAAAAACAATGGCAACATCAAACCACCCACAATTAGGCTAAATTGCTTCCTCACCCCACCGGCCCACCGCTCCCCCGCCTGCAAACTAAAACCGGCAGCTCAATTCCCGTACCGTCGGAGATGCCGTCGTAATCTGCCGTTACGACGGTGCCTCCGCATCCCAGTTCAACATATTCAAGGGAAGATGAAAACCACGCGAAGCTGCAAGTTCTCTTTTCACGTCGCCGCCGTGGTAGTCGCCATCGCTTACATCTACTTGTCAACACTGCTCGTCTTTATTGACAGGTGTTTCGGACTCGTATCCTCTCCCGGCATGCTGCATGCCTTTATGTTTACTTTTATAGCCATCATGGTCGTCTACAGTTATCGCCTCGCCATTTACACCGATCCCGGTCGAGTCCCTAATTCGTATGTTCCCGACATTGAGGATTCGAGGAACCCGATCCACGAAATCAAGCGCAAGGTCCATTACTTTCTTGCATTCTCTGAGTACTTTTTATCATTTATCTTTTTATGTTTCTCGGATTCTTGAGGTTTTCCGTTTAACGCTCTTGTCTTCGTTCTTTCCTATTTTTTTTTTTTTTTTTTTTTATGAATTTCTCTGAATTTAAGGAGCTGAAATTTCTATGTTGTCGTATTATTTGCTCATAAATGTTTCGTGTTGATAATTCTTTTCTCAACGTATTTATGGGTCGTTTCTTTATAGTCTGTTGCAAGCTATTTATCGGATAATCATGCACTTTTCAATTGATTGAATCTACCTGTGTCGTTACGGACCCTCATTTATTTACAGTTTTTTCGACTTCAACTGCATTTAATGTAATCGTGCGTTTTTTTTCGCCAATTCGTGAGGAGTTCCTCTGCAATCGGTAGTTTTACTTCAATTTACTGGACTATAGATACATTGGGTGCTTTTCTTTATTTGATCCACAAAAGCTGCAAATTCCTGAATGTTTTGAAATTGGTAAAGATCTAATGCTGGCAACAATTTGTAATGGTGCTAGTTTAAAGGTGAAACTTTTTTTAATTTTTGAAAGCTGATGGAGTTTACCAAGGGAATGCAATAAGCATAATAAACGCATCGGAATCTTGGTTTGTGGAGGAGCCAGTCATGCATGTTTTAGATTTATTGTTTGGTATCTTATATTAGCTCACAGATTTAATTCATCAATATGGCGCACGAGCTCACTTGTTGATCCAAGTTTTATATCCTCTAACCAATAACTGATGTCGAATTGGTCTCCTTAATTCGATCAACCTTAGTATGTTCATGTCTGACAATTGTATTATTAATGTCTCACTTGGAGGGTTCACTTACACACTCCATGAGAACATTGTAAGTTTGCATTTGGGTGAAGTGTTCAGGGAAGGATTCCAAAATGAGTCCGTATAAATTCGACGTTATCTACAACACAGTGGCTCAAAAGTTAGCTGAAAGTGAAACTCAAGGATTTACTTTTGACATGAACTATCCCTCAACTCTAATGGATCTATTGCGATGAATTCTGGATTATTATCATTTATCCAAAGACGGATAAGTGGATTTGTGTCTTTTCTTGTGTGTGTTTTGTTATTTTTACTTGTTTTTTTGTTTTTTTTAGTTTCTTTATGGGTGAAGGGTGTGAAAGGACGGGATACTCAAACCTGTGATGCGATGTTTTGGTATTTTTTCTGCAGGGTGGTGATTTGAGGTATTGCCAAAAGTGTTCTCACTATAAGCCTCCTCGAGCCCATCATTGCCGCTACTGTAATAGATGTGTTTTACGAATGGTATGCACATAGAAATTATACTGCTGTTTGTGTTTGTGAATGTCCTAGATGATGATGTTAACTGTTTCTTCATGATGCAAGGATCACCATTGTGTTTGGATGAACAACTGCGTGGGACACACAAACTATAAAAGTTTCATTGTCTTTGTTGTTTATGCTGTTATCGCATGCATATACTCCTTGGTATGTTTCGTTCATGCCTTTCATCTGCTATATATAGTTATAGAATTCTATATGAGCTATCTGTCCATGTTACTTTTATCTTTGAACTATTGCACTTGCTTGCATGATGTACTCATTCCTTATCAATCTATTCAGTCTAACTTATGTTTTTCCTCCAGATACTGCTCATTGGTAGTATAGCAGATGAAACACAGCAAGACTTAGGCAGATTCATACATGTAGGTACTTCTTTCCTTTTTCTTTTTTCAACCCTCCAATTCTGGCTTTATTATTCTTCGGTTACATTACATTGGCTCAGTAAAGTGTTTATTTATACCCAGATACTTTCAGGATTACTTTTGGTACCTTTAAGTTTGGCACTGGGATTTTTCCTTGGGTGGCATATCTATCTCATTCTGCAAAATAAGACTACTATCGAGGTTTGTGGTCGTATTGCATACCATTTCTATTTACTGTCCATGGAGATAATAGTTGAATTTCATTTTGTTGCTCGGTGGTGCAGTACCATGAAGGTGTAAGAGCTATGTTCCTTGCTGATACAGGAGGCCAACTCTATTCCAATCCCTATGACATTGGTGCTTATGAGAATTTGATTGCAGTAAGGGTTTGTTCATCTTGGCCTTTGATGATATAATGCCAACTCAATTCTGTTGCCTGCAACTGTGTTTTTCTCTAGCAAAAGATTTACTTCTTAGTTCTGTGGATGACTTTTTTGGTCTCAACTTTCTCATAGTTTGTTAAACTGCTACAGATTCTTGGTCCAAATATTCTTTCCTGGCTTTGCCCCAGTCCAGGACACGTTGGTTCGGGCATTTGCTTTCGCACGAAGTTTGATAAACTGGCAGGATCCTCCACGGGTGATTAAATCAAATTTCCTCATGCTTTCTGTTGCAAGCAACGTTGTAGTTAAGTTGCAAATTGCAATATCTGCTGCTGATTCTGAGCTTACAATCTGCTCACAGTGGCCATGGTGATATCAAGGAGTTTCACAGGCTCTTTTGCTAGTGATTTAAGTCTTGTGCTTCGTAGTACACAGTCGTGAGATTATATAATGTAGGTTTTCTATTTTTGACCGACCGTCTTCACAATCAAATGTACCCTACCCGAATATGGGAAGTCTGTAGTTTTACCAGCTTGCATTCATCATGTACAAAACCAGTTTTTTGGAGAAATGATATAGCGCACGACCCAATAATCTTGTGTCACGTGTTTTTCAATTCTGGCCTTTTCTGCTTCTTTCTTTGAAATCGACGCCAAATCACAAAATTCATTCGCTATCGGAGTCAAAATTAAACAAATTCACGTCGAAATAGAGTTTCAACTGGAAACTATCTCAAAGCTTGACTATATTTTTACCGATATTAAATTTCGTCCAAGCGCCGCTGCCGGCCCATCTCCTCCTCCAGTGCCTTAAATCTGAACTCTCCAACTGGGTTTTATAAGAAAGAGATGAGCCTCTGACGCTGAAATCCTCACCGTCAGAGCACCCCATTTCCACAATCTGTGTAGTTGCACGAATGAAGAGAATTAGGGTACAAATGAAGGGTTGTGCAGAAGATCAGCAGTTATATGTATCGCTTGAACTTCCATGGATCGAAAGAAAGAAGAAACAGAAAAGGCCAGAATTGAAAAATATGTGGCACAAGATTATTGGATCGTGCGGTTTGGGTCGTGCGCTATATCATTTCTTGCCATGAAAATGAAATTCTTAAGCTAACCTTAAATATTCGATTTTACTCGATCCGAGTTTTCTCCGGTTGGCGATTTGGCTGCCAAAAACCTATGGATTGGTTGACTATTTTGGTTTAGGCTGATTTTGGACGGTTTCATCACGGTTTTGACATTGTTTAGATACGATTGAAAACTCCAGCATAATCGAATTTTTTTAATTGTTTAAAGAAAAAATTTGCTTATTTCATTTCTATTTAAGAAAAATTATTTTTTATATTTGTAATATAAATCTATCTAAAAAAATAAAATATATTTTAAGTTTTTTAAATATATAAACTTATACATAATAAACATATTAAAATAAAACTATATTTTTTTTTGGAATTTACTCCATATGAAATTTCCGACAAATTCACCGGAATTTTTTTTTTTTAATTTTTTAATTTTTATTTAATAAAATCTGGCCTATGTCTCTTTGGGAGTGGTGCATGAACATTTTTTGTTTTTTGTTTTTGTTTTTCAAGGTTTTTTTTTTTTTTAAGATTTAGAGTTTAGTGTTTTAAAATTTAGGTGTTTAGGTTTTCGGAATTTTATAGTTTTTAGGTTTTTTAGAGTTTAGAGTCTTTAAGATTTAGGTTTTTTAAGTTTTAGGTTTTAATTTTTAGATTTTTGGGGGTTTCTATGTTTTTTACAGTTTAAAAAGTTATAAAACTGAAAAACTTATATAACTTATAGAATTACATCACTTGTATTATGTTTAACTAACTTAACTTGTATAATTTATAAAGTTATAAAACTTAAAATTTATAGAACTTAAGAACTTATAAAATTATATAACTTGTATGATGTATAATTCATTAACTTGTATAATTTATAAACTTATTATATAGATTACAAGCTATATAAATTTATAATAAACTTTTTATAAGCTTGTATTATGTAAACTTATATAAATTTTATATTTATATAATTTAAATTTGATAAGTTATACACTTAAAAACTTATAAAATTAAATATCTTATGAACTTTTTTAAATTATAAAACCTAAAATTTTGTATGACTTAAAATTTTATAATTTATAAAACATATTAACTTTATATAAACTTGAATAACTTATAAATTTTAACTTATATAAACATAAGTTATAAGTTATACAAGTTTATATAAAAATTTTATGTTTGATAAATTATATAGTTTATAAGTTATACAAGTTCTTATGTTTTATAATTATAAGTTAAAAAAGTTATAAGTTATATCAGTTTTTAAGTTTACAAGTATTATAAGTTATATAATTTTAAGTTTATATATATTTTTAGGTTTTATAAGTTTTAAGTTTATAAATTTTATAATTTTTCAAACCCTAAAAAAACAAAAAAAAATTAAAAAATTGAATTTTGATTTCCGCTGGTTTTTCGCCAGTTTGTTTTAAATGCTTTCAAAGATTTCCACCGAAAATCCGCCGGTCAAATTGTCAAAAATAGTTTGATCGGCAAATTAAGGATTTTTTTTACAAAAAATAATTCCGATATGTTGAAACCTCCTAATTTTTTGAACCACTGATTTTAGTCGATCTGAAAACCGACAGTTAACCGATTTTTCAGTTGAAACTGCCTATGTGTAACCAAAATAAGTTGAGCGAAATGGAAAAATGTGAAAACATGTGATGCAATCCAAGTAGCACCTCAACATACTAATAGCATGGACCAAGAGAATGCGCATGGAGGTCCCAATGATGGTGAGAAGGGTCCTAAGGGGCGTGATCCATTAAGCCTTCCTGAAGGCCCAATTATACGCCTAATAGCCAAGAAATTCAAAGAGATTTTGAATTTAATGATCAAAGAAGCTTAAGCTAGAGGAGACCATGACCCATTCATACTTTTTGGGCCCCATGGTCAACCTAAAATGGCCCGGGACATCAACATTGTCCATTGCATGATGCAAAATTAAGCCCAACAGAAAATAAAAAAATGGCTTAGGACATGACTAGGTCAAGAATGAGACAAGATCAAAGTGGATAAGGAAATATTTCTTCTCAAAGATTATCCAAAAAAACTTTTTCTTTATCCAAATCTTTAGATTAAGTTGTTACTTAATTAGTACTTATCTAGACTAGTTTCTTTCCTATCCAAATTAGATTATTTCATATTAATTAGGACATATTTTAAGGATTTTAGGAGTCTAAAAGTTGTGCCCCTACCTCTATATAGAGGGAACAACACCCTCATTGTAATACACAATTTATTTTCGAGTTTTATGAGAATTTGTATTCTATTTTGGTTTTTAACCTTATTTGATTTATCTTTTCTCTTATGAGTTAAGTGACATCGTGTTTTGGGGCTTATCATTCAATTCTTGGTTGATAATTCAATACCTTCCAGGGGTTGTTTGTTGCATTTTTTATTCTTACAAAAATTGTGACATTCGTTGGTTGGACACAAGATGTCCTTCAAGCGTTAGGAGCAACAAAATCTCTCTTTTCTTTCTTAAAATATCGATCTAGTTGTTGAGTCTTGTCACAAGTTCAGCAAGGATTCATATCAACATGTGTGATATCTGTTATCTTCAGGCAAATTATTGTAGGTACCCGTATGTAGGAGCTGCATTTTAAATCTAAAAATCCATAAATCCATATTGGATCTGTTTGGACATTTATCTTGTTTGGATAGGATTATCAGAATGGTTTGGATCATCGAATTCAAATATCCAATAAAAAAAAGTTTTGGATTTTGGATATTTCTGGATATTCAAATTTTTTAATTTTTTTATAATTATAAAAATAAATAATAATATATAACTTTTTCGAATTTATCAATGGGTAATACTTATAAATAAAACAATAATTTCTCTGTCTCTCCTCGTAATTTGATTTTCGATAAGATATAATATTTTGAACCAATGTCTTCATCTGGCTCGCGGTCAAAGATTTGTAAAGTTATGATTGATGTGAGCATCGACATTCGGTATTTCTATTAGCCGATACCATACAATATCGAAAATTTTTGGTATTTTTATTTTATTATGGATATCAATACCAAATACTGAAAGTTTTCGGTATTGGTATCGGTTTTTATCAAAATACTGAAATAATATTTATTTATTTATTTATATATATATTTTTTTATTTTTTTCTTATATTTTTTTTTACTAAAGAAATTATTTTTCTACCTAATAAGGTTGAAAATGGAATTTCATTAAAATGAGGAAGTGGAGTGGGGTATTTATAGGCATTAAGGGTTGATAATTTTTCGTAGGCAAGCAATGTGGGCAAAATAGAGATTAATTAGTCGTTCATCGTAAATTAAGATTAATCTTAATAGTTCATCTTTTATATTTCTACTATAATCTTAAGAGTCCAACCTTGAGGACAAAGACATCATGTGCTCTTGCAATTTATCAAGAAGAATTGATGTTGAAACACGAACACGATAAAATTTTATATAAAGAACATACCATTCTGAGCCTGATTATTCAATTGCACAAGAGTTTCTCAGTGAGCTGATAAGACAATGCAAGTGTCACCAAAATACTATCACCTACAATTGTTTGATTGATGGATTTTGTAAAGCAAGTGAGATAGAGAAGGGACAGGAGTTGTTTGAACAGATGAGCAAAGAGAGTGTCAAGCAAAATGTTATTACTCTAAATTCGTTGATTGATGTGATGTATAGACATAATAGAGTTTGAGTTAGAATTGTATGGAGTTAGAATTGTATCGAATGGCTTGAATTTTTATTCGATATATTTCTCATTGTCTCAGTACACATATATATAGCATGGGAGAGATAAGATGTGATCCCTTGAATCCAGGGATCACAATCCTTTCCAATCTTTTACATTTATTGTGAGCTAATCTTTTCTACTCTACTGTTCTTATCTACTATACTAAAACTCCCCCCTCAAGTGGAATTGAAGGGTCTTCAACTTTCAACTTGTTCAGAGTAACCGCGAACACCTGTTTTGTAACTGCCTTTGTGAGAATATCAGCTGGTTGATCTTCTGATCTCACAAACGGAAGACTGAAATACCTTCTTCGAGTTTTTCTTTAATAAAATGTCGGTCTACCTCAATGTGCTTAGTTTTATCATGCTGAACTGGATTCTTAGATATGTTAATAGCAGCTTTACTGTCACAATATAGAGGACATACGTCATTCACTAGTTGATCCAACTCAAGCAGTAACTTTCGCAACCATAGGATTTCAGTCAGTCCTTGTGCAATACCTCTGAACGCAACTTCTGCACTTGACAAGGACACTACCTTTTGTTTATTACTTTTCCAAGTTACAAGATTACCCCCAATCATCATGAAGTATTCAGCTGTAGATCGTCTATAAAATAGATTGTCTACCCAATCAGCATCTACGAACCCTGCAATACTCAAGTGACATTTGTTTGAGAAACGAATTCCCCGTCCTGATGTACCTTTCAAATATCGTACTATTCAAAGTGCAGCTTCCATGTGATCAGACTGTGGTTTGTGCATGAACTGACTAATCGCACCAACTGCATAATTATGTCAGGACGAGTGTGCAAGATAAATGAGTTTGCCTGCCAGATGTTGGTATCTATTCTGGTCGATTAATTCAGCCCCTTCTGTGATATGCAGTTTTTGATTGAGTATAGCAGGGGGTGTCGACTGGTTTGCACTCTAGTAGCCTTGTTTCTATCAATAGATCTAATATGTATTTTTGTTGTGAAATAAAGATCCCCCTTTTGATCTTTGGACCTCTATTCCCAAGAAATACTTCAATTCTCCTAAATTCTTCATCTCAAACTCATTGAATTAATTTTTTCTTTCAGTTCTTTGATTTTTTTTGAATCACTCCCTATAACAACCATATCATTTGCATAAATAATTAGACATGCGATCAACTTGCCCTTTTTTTTGATGAACACAGTATGATCTGAGTTGCCCTGTTTTACCCATATTTCTTCATAGTCACAGTAAATCTTCCAAACCAAACTCGAGGTGATTGCTTCAGTCCATATAAAGCCTTTCGTAATCTGTATACATGATTCTCATGGAACCCTGTCAAGAAACCCGAGGTGGATCCATGTATACTTCTTCATTTAGGTCTCTGTGTAGAAAGACATTTTTTTTTACATCAAACTGATACAGGAGCCATTCTAGGTTGGCTACAACAAAGAATAATACTTGAAATGTATCTATCTTTGCAACTGGTGAAAAAGTTTCAGAATACTCAATCCCATAAGTTTGTGTGTATCCTTTTGCAACCAATCTTGCTTTGTATCTTTCCATCGATCCATCAGCTTTCTTTTTGATAGCAAACACCCATCGACATCCAACAACATGTTTACCTATAGGAAGTTGACAAATGTCCCATGTACTACTTTTTTTTTTCAGGGCATCCATCTCTATTTTTATAGTTCGTCACCACCCAGGATGTTGTAATGCCTTCTAAGATGTATAAGGCAATCGTTCTTCCTGTATGCTCAGCCTCATATCGTTTGGGTGGAATACCACGAGAAATCCTACGTGGAAGTTCTCGTCTTGGTAGTACATTATCAGAGCCAAGTAAATGATCAAATGATAGAGAACATGAGTCACGTGTACTAACCTCAGGAATATCAATCCGAGGCGATGGTGGCGACATCTGATGAGGTGCCCTATTCTATGTCAACACCGGGTAGCTCGGCAGTTCCATCATCTGGATCTTCTGGGATATAAATAGTCATACTAGGCTGAGGCAAAGTGGCAGGGGCATCTGCTACGGGTTCAGACGATGATAGACCAATGAGCCAACTTAGCGGATCACTTGTTTCCCCCATTGGCCGGTAAGGTGAGTGTAATAGTATTATGTTTCGAGAAAATCACAGTCCATGGAGACAAACATGCGACGAGAGATAGGATCAAAATACCGATAACCTTTTTTGTGAGAGGCATATCCAAGGAACACACATTTGATTGCACAAGGATCGAGTTTACTCCTATTGGTTTTGGGAACATGGACAAACACAGAGCACCCAAAAACACGAGGATGAAGAGTGAGAATGTCCGGGATTTTCAGTGAACTTTTGAGGGTTTGAAGTGGAGTTTTGAGGTCTAGAATTTTGTGAGAAGTTTATTGACAATATAAACAACAGTAGATACAGCATCCAGCCAAAAGTTTAGGGATGCTGGATTCAAGAAGTATGACCCGGGAAATTTATAAAAGAATCCAATTTTTTCTTTCAGTAACCCTGTTTTGCTATGGGATATGAGCACAAGTTGTTTGGTGTATGAGACCTTTATCAAGGAAAAAAAATCTCATTGGTTGGTTAACAAACTCTCCCCCATTATTTGATCGAAAGATTTGAATTTGGCAATGGAATCGAGTGGATATCATAGTATAAAACTCAACAATTTTTTGAGGAACCTCAGAATTTATGTTTAAGAAAATAAATCCACGTCATATGAGTGCAATCATCAATGAATAAAATACAGTACCAAAAATCACTGGTACATGAAATAGGAGCAGGCCCCCACACATCAGAATGAATCAATGAAAAAAGGACTAGTACAACGAGTGTTTGTCACTGGATATGAGTGTTTGAGGCTTTTAGCCAGGACACATGTATCAGAATGAGGTAAAATATTATTCTTAAAAAACTGAGGAAACAAAAGCTTTAAATAACCTGAGGAACGATGTCCAAGACGATGATGCCCAACCAGACTTGCCTATTGACACTCCCACGATCCAGCATACAAATTCCCTATTGGGCCACCTCATCGACATAGTGCAGACCATCTCGTTCAGTGCCAAACCCAATGATCACTCCCGTCCTGATATCCTGTAATAAGCAGAAACGTGGATATATGAGAGCAACACAATTTAACACTTTCGTAAGGTGACTAATAAAAAGTAGCTTGCAAGACAAGGCATGAACATATAAACAGTTCGGAAGACTAATAGAAGGAGTTAATGTAATGACACTGGCACCCTGGACTGGGGCAATATCACCATTAGCTATCTTGATATTGGTCCATAGTGGAACTGTGGGTTTGCATATATCTTTCGGATGGTCATCGTATCTGTATTACCACAATAAAATATCCAAGGTTGGGAGTGAGTAATTTTAAGACCATGGGAATTGTAGGCCAAACAATCAACAATATTAAAACAACCGGGTCGAAAAACTACGGGTTGACCAAACTGGGGTTTTTCACCAATTTTGAAAAAATAGAAGGTTTTTTCGAAAACTGTGGGTTGACCAAACTGGGATTTTTGCCAATTTTGAAAAAATAGGATTTTTTTTTTGAATTTTCCTATACATCTGGGGTGAAATCCGAATTTTCCTGTACATCTGGGTCTGAGTCCGAATTTTTGGACACTGCAGGGGTCATGTCCAAAGACTTCTAGAAGTCAGGGGACTTCTCTACAATTAGGAAAGGGAATTGAGGCTCGCTGGGTAAATGGGCAAAGGTATGGGGCCGCTTCGGAATAGAGAGTATTCCAGAGGACTTCTTTGCAAAATCCGGACAACTATACTTGCGAATTATAGTACGTGAAGGATTTATAGCATGGGAGAGATAAGATATAGGCCTGGACATTCAGAATTCGGAATTTGAAATTCGAAAATGGGAATTTTCGATCCGATCCGAAATTATTTTGGAAATGAAATGTGATTTTCGAACCGATCCGTATTTTATTTCAAAATTCAGAATTCAGAAATTCGGAAATTGATTTGGAATTCAAAAATTCAAAATTTTCGAACAATAATAAAATTTTAAAAAATATTTAAAATTCAAAAGTATTTCGGAAAACTAGAAAAAATATTTTAGAAATTAGGATTTTTCTAACAAAAAGTTAAAAAAATTAGGAAATTCAAAAATTCACCCTATATTTCCGTTCCGATCCGAAATATAATTCGGAACTGAAATCATATTCCGATTCGATCCAAAATCGAAATTCGGAATTTCGGATCGGAATTCAGAAAATTTTGAAAATTGGAATTTTCGAATTCCGAATGTCCAGCCCTAATAAGAAGTGATCCCTTGAATCCAGGATCACAATCTTTTCCAATCTTTTACAGTGATCTAATCTTTTCAACTCTACTGTTCTTATCTACTATACTGCAGGTTGCAGTGCAATGAATCTTTTTAGTTCTATGAAAGAAAAGGGTTTGAAATGCAATGCAGTTAATTACATAGTTCTGATAATAGCTTTCTCCACTGTTAACAATATCAAGAAGGCACTGAAGTTATTTGATTACATGCAGGGCAATGGTTGCTCTACTAATGCAATTGTGTACTATAGCTTTATTTCAGGCCTTAGCCGGGCTGGAAGAATGGACGATGCCAACTTTATCGTGTCCAAGATGAAACAAGCTGGTTTTGCCTTAAATATAGCCAGCTACAATACTCTAATTGGTGAATTGAGGAACAAATTGGACAAATCTTTGGAAATGCTTAAAGATATGAATAAGGCCAGAGTGAACGCAGATCGGGTTACATACTACACTTTTCTTTCCCATCATTGTTCCAAAGGGGATTTCATACAAGCCGAAAGACTGATGAGAATGATTGGCACAAAATGGTCCCCAACCTACTGTCTTTACTTTGGGGGCATTGATTGGTCAAACGACAATCTTGAAGAAGCCATGAGTTCATTGTCAACGGTGCAACCAAATACAGCAACATACAATCTTTTGATCGACTCTTTTCGCAAGAATGATGATGTGGATGAAGTGCTTTCGCTTTTTGATCAAATCAAGGAGAAGGGGGTCAAGCCAAGTGCCATCACATACAATGTACTATTGAAAGGCCTTAGGCAAAGGAATTTGTATGAGAAAGCACTTGAATAATGGACGGACGTACATAATCATAGGAAAGGGTAGTTGTGGCTAATGGACTATATTTGCATCCTGAAGATATTCATGTTCTTGAGGCTATTGATGTTAGGGCATTGCAACACATGGTGGACTCTATTGCTTTGCCACATAAAGGCCCAAGGTAAAAGCACATTTTGCAAGAGCACATAATGTCTTTGTCCTCAAGGTTTAACTCTTAAGATTGTAGTTGAAATATAAATATGAACGACTAGGATTAATCTCAATTTAAAATGAATAGCTAAGATTGAATCACCATTTGTCCTACATTGCTTGCACACAAAAAAAAATCTCCACCATTAATAGCTATAAATACCCCACTCTACTTCCTCACACTACTCAAATCCCATTTTCAGCCTTATTAGATAGAAAAAAAGGATTTTCATTAGTAAAAATTTAATAAAATAAAAAAAAATAAAACTATTTGGGAATTATTTTTTCGGTACCGAATCGACAAATACCAATACTGTACCAAAAGTTTTCAGTATTAATATTTTGGTACCAATATCAATAATGATATCGAATATCAAAACACCGAAAAAAGTTGGATATAAATGTCGGTATTATCTGATATAGACGATATTTTTGCTCACCTCTACATGTGGGATTGTGTGTTTTTATGTGCAAAGACAAACAAATTGAGATTTTGGTGAGGATAGAGGCAAATATAGGAATTATTAATGTTTGCCAATTTTTAATTATTATTATTTAGATAAGTTAGTGTGTAAATGTCGACGAAATAGAAAATACATCTGACTGTAGTCAGTCGCTTATTTTCCTATCTAAGAATTTTGCTTTGCACTGTAGTTAAGACCGTTGCCACGTAGACAAGCGTCTGGGTTTGCACCAACATGCAACCTTGGATATTTAAAAAAGGAGATCTTGTGTTGGCATTGAAGGGTAGAGGATGTAGTACTTAAAAATTATTGAGACAAATTTACTCTACACAGCTTTGTCTCCATATAGTTCACTCTCAGGCCACTTGCAAATACTAAGCTCCTTAATATCTATGTTGGACTATATGTAATAGTAGGCCCACAACCTACTATTACTGACCAAAGAGGAGACATTCCAGAACGCCTACCATACAATCAAGCGGCTGTTACTCCACGAGTTGCTCCATGAAACCAGGCAGCTGTTACTGACCAAAGAGGAGACATAAAATCTGCAAAATAATACAAACCAAGATCTCATAATTCAACTATAAATGCTCTCTCGTATCGTGTAAAGAAATGCAAGCAAGAAATCTACTTCATCAATGGAGATGTTTAAGTTCTCCTAAATTCCCAAACCTCTATGGATTTCCATGGAGGTTGTCATAGTATCAGAGCATTTTAGGCTTCACCGCTAGTGTTCGATACTGCTTTCCAATTTTTCTTTTGTTCACTACCCTCATTTTCTTTTTTGTTTTTCATAGCTTCCGCTCGTTTGCTTTCCTTCAATTTTTTTTTTCTTCGGATCTATAATGAATTTAGAGTAGCAGTTACCTCCTATCTTCGCCTGCTTTGGAGATATTGCTCTTACATTTGGTGAGCATTTTGACAAGTACATTGGCTATGCTTTGCCAATGATGCAGAGTGCAAAGAATGCACCCGCTCTTTGAGTTTTCATTTTCTGCAGGAATTGATACTTTAAATCTGCAACCCATTTCAATACTGCAAAGAGAGTTGAAATTGGCGGTCAAGAACATTGGATTTCTTGATGTGAAGAGGATCTACAGATTGATTCCAAGAAATATGCAGGATTTGGCGCTCACTAATTTGTTGCAGATGCACTTTTACAAGATATGTCCGTACCTGAAACTCACCGTTAATCAGAGTGTAAAACCAGTACCCTTCCACTCTAGCATCGTCTCTGCAGAAAATCCTTGGTGCAAGGCTGGATTCTCCCAATGAAGCTCCATCAGTAGAGACTATGGATTAGTGCAGAGAAAGAATAAGAAGTTTCGCGATAAGAGCCATTCTGCTGAGTTATTTGATATGGGACAAATCATTTTGGAAATGGGTTTTCATCTGCTGGGCCGAAATTTTCCTCATGGGTTCATCGCTATATATAATTTCTACTAGATGGGTGATCATCTTTAAATGGGATGGACCATCTGCAGTTGCGCTTGGGCTCTTGGACCACACACACACAAAAAATCATTTCCTTAACTTTCAGGTTTTTATTTTCAGGTATGTAATCTATTCCCTCACCAGTCAGCTGAAGCGGCGGTGGTATGAGGCATTTTCTTTTTGTCATTTAGTTTGAGATGTCTATTTAAATTTTAATTAGGTCACTCGCCGTGCAGCTGAAGCGACAACAGCATGAGGCATTTATTTTTCCCTTTTCTTCTTCATTCCCTACACTTCTTCTCTTGCTTTATTTATTTTGTGTGATTTTGGTCCAAGCTTCACGTTGTCGTCAACCCACGCTCAGCTTGCGGGGCTGTTGGACTATATGCAATAGTAGGCCCACAACCTACTATTACTGACCAAAGAGAAGACATTCTAGAACAACTACTAAACAATCAGGCGGCTGTTACTCCACAAGTTGCTCCAGGAAATCAGGTGGCTATTACTCCAAAATTTGCTCTAGGAAATCAGGCCAAAAGTTGTCCATAAAATTTGCAAAATAATACAAACCAAGCTCTCATAATTTAGCTATAAATGCTCACTTGTACCGTGTAAAGAAATGTAAGCAAGAAATCTTCTTCATAAATGGACATGTTTATGTTCTCCTAAATTCCCAAACCTCCATGGATTTTCATGGAGGTTGTCAATCTGTTTACAACATCTTATATTCTCTAGTTTTCCTTCACCAATCATCAAAGTTTTCCTTTACAGTTTCTCAGTTGATAAGGCTTGTGTAGCTCCAAAGCTTGAACTTTTTCCATAATCAGATTGAATCTTTCATCTGCTATGAGGACTACGAACGGAGATAGAGGATCATCCTAGCTTAAACCCCTGTGCAGCTCAAACTCTTATGTGTGGCTTCCATTAATAGGACTGAGGCCATGGCAGTAAATATGCATTCTTTTACCCAGTTGATCCATTTGTTTGAGAATCCCATACCCTCTTCCTCATCTTATATAAAAAAGTCCAACTACTGTGTCAAAAGCTTCCTGGAAGTCCACTTCCAGAAGAAAACAATCATGACCACTCCTCTTGCCATGATCAAGAAATTCATTTGCCACTATAACTCCTCCTACATTCTTGCATTTAATAAAGGCAGTTTGTTTTGGGGGAATGACCTTAGAGATAACCTTTCTAAGCATGTTAGCTAGTACCAAACAGAGGATTTTGTACTAGCTATTGACCATAAATATAGGTCTGTAATCCTTCACCTTTGGAGCTAAGGAGATCAAAGTTACATTGATCCCTCATGGACGAAATTCCATTATTGTGAAATTCTTGGATGAAATCAATGAAATCAGCTTCAAATCCATGCCAATATCTTTTTATAAAGTTGAAGTTGAGGCCATATGGACCTAGACTTTTAGTATTAGTGTTGTACTCTAAGGCCAATCACCTAGGGTCTTTGTAACAACTTTTGTATTTCTGTGTATGATTTGTGGCAACCTTCCGGCTGTGAGGATGAAAAGCTCCCTCTTCTGAAATCAAATTGAGGACGCTTTGCAGGCAGAATCGAACCAAAAAAAAATTTGTGGCAACCTTCATTATTTATTTATTTACTTGGTTTATTATAGCATACCAAATAGTGAAGACCAGTCTAATAAAATTATCAATACCAAACTTTCCTAATCATAGTATTAGTGAGCAGAGCATTACTAATATAGATAGGTTAGCATATTCTAAGACGCCTTCTTTTGAAGGAAGTAGTTGATATCATCAACTATAGTGCAGTGACAATTAAGCTACAACATGTATGATTGTAGTTGACAAGTACATCAGAACAACCCAACTAAAAATCACCATATTGTCAATGATCGATACTCTAATGAATAGTAGGTGTAAGTGGTGCTTAAACTTGAGATTATCATAGAGTTCTTAGCATGAATGTCACTCTTTAATTCTATTTGGAGTTATGCCACAAATGGGTAGTTTTGAACGTTGTATGAATTATGGAAGGATTGTGAGTGATCAATAAAAGATTCACCATTCCTAAATAGTTAGGAGAAGATGTCCCTATGGACACTTGTGGGAAGTCATGAGAAGCCTTTGCAAAGCACGAGTTTAATTACAAAGAAGTTTTTAATCAATATTCAAAGATCATGATTTCCAGTAAAATAAATCTTTTGTATTAACGAGGATGACAAATAATTTTAATATATAAGATTAGGGATATGAATAAGGTAAAAGGATATTAATTACATGAGAGCTGGTTCTTGAAATGATAGTCTTATTCCATGACTATTCTCAATACTTGGGCGACCATGAATTAAAGGTATTTAATTCATTAACCATAATTTTATTATGTTAATTCAAGGTCCATTACCATGTTATTGAGAATCTATAGAGACACAAACGCTAACATCAAACCTCTGAGAGGTAAATTTGTCATTACCGTAAAGTGTAGGGGTGATTTTAAATTTTTTGTAAAATGATGAGGTCAAAATGAAGTTTATGAAACTTCAAGGGATTGTATGTAATTATGATATATATATATATGCATTAATTTATGGAGATTTCCTAAAATTTATATATATGGTATTATATGATATATATGTAAGATCTCCGAAAGATATACTACGTGTCATGATGCAAAATTTGTGCGGAAGCGTAAACATATAAATAAATGTTAAGCATAAATAACAAAAAATTCAGAGATATTTTGACCATGGATCTTTGCTAATTTACACAACTTGATGGTAAAAGGGAACATGATTTTTTATACCTCTTGTAGAATCACTAATTGGTGCAAGAAAACTCCTTCCGTTGAGGTGTTCAAATGCCCTAAAGTAGTCCACACCACCACTTCCCTTGAGATTTATACACCCTAAGTGTATAACTTATATGTGGATAAAGAAGTGCTAACTCCAACCTTTAAGCCTTAGGAAAGAGAAAAAAACTTGTTCAAGTTTTTGCACAAAAATTCCAAGTCTTTCTCAAGTAGAGAATGCAACAAAGATATGGAACTTCTCAACAATTTTTCAAGGCTTTAAAGCTCGACCAACTCCACCCATTTGTGATATGACTAAGGTATTTATATAGGTGTTCATGAATCTAAAATGTCAACACATGTTGTAGCTAAAGACTAAAACCATAGCTTTACATGTGTTACAACAATTGACACTTCATGCTTATGTGTCATGTTGTTGTAAAATCCTTCTCTATGAGGTTTCTATACACCTCTACACATGTGAGGTCGTGCATAACATGTATCTATAACCCAATAACGTCATATAAGTCCTTGAAGTTTCCAAAAACTTCAATTTGGCCCTTATAGTTTACCTTAATCACACTTTGACCCCTCAAGAAAATGATGTTAATGCGTGTGACCCTATAGGTTCTCAATAACTTGGCAATGGACCTATAATTAACATAATCAAATTATTATTAATGAATTAAACACTTTTAATTCATTATTCTTTAATTAGATTCCATAGACCATGAGTGACCTCTAGTAAGATATAATGGCCCCCAAGCATTGAGAATGGTCATAAAAGGATACTATCCTTTAAAGAATTAGTTCTTGTTTAATTTATATCATTTCACCAATAATATATTGCTAATCTCGTATATTGAGGTTATTTATCACCCTCATTTATATACGTAAGATTTCTTGTACTGGAAGTTATGAACATTAAGTTCTAACTAGAAACTCTTTCTAATTAAACTTGTGATTTGCAAAGGCTAATAAGACTTCTTACAAGTGGCCATAGGAATATCTTCTCCTAACATTTTAGGAGCGGTGAATCTTTTATTGATAACTCATAATCTTTTCATACTTCAAACCATTCCCAAGACTACCCATTGTTACCCATTTACGTTGTAACTCCGAATAGAATCAAAGAATGACATTCATACTTCCGATCTCTATATGGTGATCTCAATTCTAAGGATCACTTACACCCACTATTCTTTAGAGTGTCATCCATTGATAATATGGCGATCTCTATGCGGGTCAATCCGATGTACTTGTCAACTACAAGCATCCATGTATATAGCTTTTAAGTGTCATTACACTATAGTTGATGAGATCAACTATTTCCTTCAAAAGAATTGGCTGAGAACATGCTAACCTGTCCGTATTAGTGATGCCTTGTCTCACTAATAATATGGTTAGGGACGCTTAGTATTGATAACTTTAATTAGAGTGGTTCCATCGTCACAACTCTTTGTCATACACTTTATTTTATCAATGCTAGGCTTCACTCTTGTATCTGTTACAATAAAGAATACAAATAAACAAGTAGTGAAGGTTTCTACAATCATATATACAACATTAAAGTGTCAATACATAGGCCTAAGGTGATTGGC
>JAOWBN010021503.1:0-10616 GCA_028565015.1 Pinguicula moranensis
AAAAATAATGCGGTCTAAACGGGTCCCGCCCGTATCCGCCCGAATTAAAATTTGAAAAACCGTATCCGCCCGTTTTATTAAACGGTTTAGCCCGGACCGCCCGTTTTGCAGTCCTAAACCGCCTAAGACCGCCCGTTTTTTAAATGGGCGGGCAGGAAAACGATCCGGACCGGGCTAAAACGGTTTTGGCCCGTTTAGCCCGGACCGGATGCCTCTCTCTACTTAGCATATATGATTAAGAATTAATTTAATTTGCTTAGTGCACTTTATTTATTAGTATGCATGAATAGGAATTATTTTAATTTGATTAGTGCAATTTAATTCTTAGTATGCATGTTTAGGAATGATGATTATGAGTCTGGCAAAATTTTTGAACGTATAACATAATTCAAAATGTCTCACAGAAAATCTAATTTTAAAATTGTGTCTCCTTCTTAAAATATACTCGTAGAAATGGCACCCCCTTGAATAATAGTCGAGCTCTCTTCCAATGATAATTTAATTGGATTGAATTATGACATCTGGTTTAGGAAGATTCTGTATTTCCTGCACAAGAAAAACGTTCTAGAGCATATTACCATGAAGGAACCCGCACAAACCGAAACAACCTCTGTAGTATGGGTGAAGAAGGATCGTAGTGCCTGTTATGCAATGTTGTATTGCATGCATGACAATCTTATTGGCACGTATGATGTAATTTCCACGACTAAGGTCATATGAGACAAACTCAAAGACAATATGGCCAAATTTAAGCTATAAGGCTCTGTACCTTGCATCTGAATTGGCTTCAGTAAAAATCGATTCGAGTCGATCCGTAATGGAGCACCTTCGTATTATGAGTTCAAAGCTGCGTGATCTCAAAGTTGGAGGGATCGAAATTTTTGAGTTCGAACAGGTGAACAATGCGATTCGTTCACTACCTAAAGAAATGAAGGATAGATAGCCAGAAGAATATGGTACGTGTGAAGTGCTATAACTGCAAAAATAAAGGTCACTTCTCTCAGGATTGTTTCGAGCCGGAAAAGGTACATTTCACTCCTACTAATCTCAAATTATGTGTTTGCTCCCATTCATTAGTTGTTAATTGCTTTCCTAAATGGATTGTGAATTTACGAGCGAGCCAACACGTAGTGAATTACCGTGCTTGTTTTATTGAGTTTCATCATTGTGACGTCGGAACACGAAGCGTAATCATGGAAAAATGGCAATGAAGAGATGCCATTTGTATTGCCACCTATAAGCTCCAACTTCATAGCGTGAACACATTGTTGTTACACGATGCAATCTATGTACCGGGGGTCTACTGTTGTTTAGTTTCAGTTGTTTCTTTACTACATTCGGGTTTGTCATTTAACTTTTGTCCTACTGGATTGAAAATTGAGTACGATGAAGATATGTTTGGTCACGGCTCATACAAACATGATTTTCGTGTTCTTGATTTAGATGATATTTATAATGATTCAAATAATTCATCAATTGCCTTTGTTTCTAACATAGATACCACTTCCGAATTCGTTAAATGATATGTCACACTAGGTCACATTGGCTAAGATTGGTTAAACAAAATTGCTAAATGCGATCTATTAAACCAACTCACTAAGGTTAAGTTGCATGTGTGTAAACCTTGCTTAGCTGGCAAGGCTAGCAAGAAGCCTTTCGGTAAGGCTTCTTAAGCCTCAAATTCCTTAGATTTAGTCCATTCTAACATTTGCAGACCCATGAGCGTGAAAGTACACCACGAGGCTTCTTATTTGTTTACCTTCATAGATGGTTACTCGCATTTCGGACACGTGTATTTATTGTCTCATCACCATGAAGCACTTGATGCAAACGCTATATAGCAGAAGTAGTGAACCAGTTGGATCAAAAAGTTTAAGATTTTTTGAACTGACCGCAATCGTGAATACTTTTTAGATATGTTCAAAGGTTATTGTGATGGAAAGTGCATAGTAAGGCAACTTACCATTCCTTATACCCTGCAGCAAAACGATGTTTCGGAAGGTAGGAATTGCACCCTGCTCGATATGACTAGGTCTATAATGGTGCAAACAACCTACCTATTAACTTGTGGGGAGATGTGTTGCTCACGGTAACATACATCCTCAACAGAGTACCAAGTAAGGGTGTGTACACACTCAATATAAGTTATAGAAGGGAAGAAAGTCAATCTTGGATCATATGCGACCATAGGATTCGGCAGGCTATGTACACAACAAAACCCATTAACATGGCAAACTTGGTCCAAGAGCAACCAAGAGGATGTTTATTCAATACGCCAAACATTCAAAATGATATGTAATGTTCGGTGAACACCCAAATGCGGGCATGACTGAAATTGACAGTCATAATGTTGAATTTCTAGAGGATCAGTTCCCAACTATCAAAGAAATAAAATAGGATGATCAGTTGTATGAGTTACAACAAGACTTGTCACTATCTCTTAGTGTATGGGAGTGTATGTTTCACCAAACCACCCACAATAGTGTAATCACATCTATTCGAGGTGTGAACTTGCCACATGAGGGTCTACATGAAAGAGAGGTAAGTCCTCCACACTTCATGCCTAACGAAAATGAGGGTCAACGTGAAAGAGAAGACAATCCTCAACTTTTCATGCCTAAAAATGAGATTAGTTCTCAAAATTTAGGCCATGACGATGTGATTACTAACCCCACGAACAATAGGTTAGTGGGAGTGGCCGTTCACACTCCATCAGCCCCATGAATCAAAGGGTTAGTGGGAGCAAACTCTCAATCAGGCAAGTAGAAGATCATGTAATCCGAACGAGTGAACGCGAAAAAATTCCTCGACGATACTTTCAGATTGAGAAAATGCATTATTCTGCGCTCATTCGGAAATAGAAGGGCACACCTCTTATAAAGAGACTATGGACTCACCCAATGGAGAAAAATGGCTATGTACCATGAGGGATGAAATGGACTCGATGCAAACAAATAAAGTTTGGAAACTTGTTGATCTACCACATCGCCGAAAACCGATTGGATGCAAATGGGTATTCAAGGTTAGTGCAGTGCGGATAGATCAATCGGCAAGTTCAAAGTCCAACTCATGGCAAAATATTTTACCCAAATCGAGGGTATAGACTATGATGAGACATTTTCTCCTGTGGTTATAATTGTCTCTATTCACCTACTTCTAGACCTAGTTGTCTATTTGGATCTCGAACTATTCCAAATAAACGTAAGACTGCATTCCTTAATGTAACACTTGTATAAGAGATCTATATGGATCAACTTGTTGGATTTATCTCAGCAGGTCAAGATGACAAGGTAAGAGATCCATATATGGATTTAAACAACCTTCCAGATTGTGGTACTTCAGATTTTATGAGACCATTACTTCATATGGGTTCATCATGATAGATGAAGATCACTGTGTGTGTGTCCTAAAGACAAAGAAAGAAATCACGTTTCTCTCCTTATATGTCAACGACATACTACTGGCTAAAAATAATATGGAAATGATCGACGCCACTAAGCAGTGACTATCCTACGTCTTCGAGATGAAGGTATGGGTAAAGCTAGGTATGTCCTAGGTGTTGAGATCTGTAGAAATCATTTTAAGAAAATGTTGAATTTGTTCCAACATGCATATATAAACAAAATATTAAAGCAATTCAGGATGCACTACTATAAACTCATTGACACCTCTATTGATAAGGGTCTGTGACTAAGACTCAATCAATACCCAAAAACAAATAAGGAAAATGAAAAAAATGAGCATTGTTCCCTATTTAAGTGGCATAGGGAGTTTGATGTACATCATGTTATGTACACGGTCGAACATCTGCTTTGCGGTTGGGTTGGTAAGCCATTACCAAAGCAAGCCGGGGCCTGCTCATTAGAAAGGCAATCAAGAGGATCTTTTGTTACATTCGTGGAATGACCGATCTAGTCCTATGCTATCAATGAGGAGACCTGCGTTTGAAGGGATTCACGGATGCTGATTGGGGAGGCGATTTGGATGAATCCAAGTCAATTTCTGGATATCCCTTCATCCTTGGTGGAGGAATTATATCTTGGTGCGGCAATAAGCAAGATTGCATCGCTTTGTCAATCATGGAAGTAGAATATGTCGCCTACAACCTATCTGTGCAAGAGGCATTCTGGCTCAGAAGTTTTTTATAGTACATCGATTTGACTTTGAGGCCCGATGATCCTTTAGAGTTGAACAGTGACAATATTGCAACAATTCAGTTTGCTAAGGATCCAAAATTTCATAGAAAGACAACCCTGACGGGTTGTCTCAGCGGTGAAGACCGAGACCATCAGGGCTTTCCTAGAGGTCTCGTGTTCGAATCCCGCAGACGACGGTTCCCTGACGCTGGTTTGACCCGCCTATCCGGCCTGTGGAAACGCACCGTTGAGATACGCGGCAGGGCCATACTCCAATTTTATGATTGTGGCTTGCCTGGTCAGCCATTTGCCCGATCTGTCGGAGAGTCGTACGGGTGGGTCCCTGTGGACTAATCGACAACTCGTCGGATACCACCGGTCATCCAATTTTTTTTTATAGAAAGACAAAGTATATCTGGAGACGCTAAAACTTTGTTCGAGATGTTCTCAACAAAGCGGATATAAGTATCAAGTATATTCCTACTAACAAGATGATTGCTAATATAATGACCCAACTCATTCCTAGATATGTGTTTAGAGCTCATGTCATGAGTTTGGGATTACGTAGGGTTTGATCACATCTTGTAAACGATAAAGACATATTTTTGTAATATTTGATTATGAAATAAAATTGACATTTTTTTTCATTGAGCATTACTTTAGTATATGCAATCAATTAATAAGACACAATAAATGTCACAAAACTTTATGATTGGTACTATGACACGGGTAATCTCCTTTATGCTTGTGTAGCTTGAAGGATGAGACTGATAAATATTTTGGACAGTTGCTTCATTAGGTCTGAAATTAGATTCTAAGTTAATCAAATGTGAAATGTCTAGGCTTGCATATTAAAGCTTTAAAACCGAATGTAGAGGATAAAGACTAAGTATATTTATCAAAAATGCTACGATTCGCATGGTTTAAGTAAGTGACATGCACGCATAAGTGGGAGTCATGCTATGACACACATATCATATTGTATGTGATACAGAACGACCATTTTGAAAATGACAAAAGAATTCTCTAATTTTCATTATGTGATAACACGGACATACGTTTGTCCACCTAGACGTTACTCTTTGACTTAGAGTTGTGGCTTGATGATGTTACTTTAACATGTCATTTAAAGGGCTAGGATCTATATAGTCCAGCGGACCATGCTAGAAAAACGGTCGAGTTGGTATGGATGTCCATTAGTATCTAAGGAACAATTTTTGTAGCTTCATCATATTTGTCATGACGTTTATATTAAGTATGTAATCAAATATTGAATAGTTTAGAGGGATACGTAGCTATCGGTGATGCGAAGAGGATTTGAGGTATTATCACTTTGAAAGTGTTATGGTAGTTAAATAATGACTTAATATGACACTGTTAGTTACTTTATGGTCGTACGACTCATTTCTCATATGAAGTGTTGGAAGATTTTAAAAATTGTATTTTGTAATACAGCTTATGTAGCCGAGTGGGAGCTGTTAGACAAAATATATTGTTAGTCTAATTGAATTAATTAGGATAATTATCTATTAATTATCTAATATTGAGAGTCCTTATCATGGTAGAATTTTTTCACCATAATTAGGGATTGACTCCAATCTTTCCCAATAAATAGGACGTATCAAACTCATATTCAATATACACAATTTTTATTCTTATGTGTCGAGACCCTGAAAGAAATATACAGATCATCTCTCTAATTATTGCTTTATCATGTATGTGAATTATAAGGAGACTTATGGTTCATATTCGTGATATAATCAGCCAAAAAATTACTGTTCTATATGCTTCCGTACTAAATGTACAAATCCGTTATCGTATTTAGTTTATTAGTTAGATCCATTCTAACAAATCTGAATTAGATCTACAATTTTAATTTTTATTGGGTACAAATAATTCGGATTATTAGTCCAAGTTTCATTTGTTTAGGTAGGCGATGACATAGATCCCATATATTAGTCGAATTAAAAAGGATTCCGCACATCATAATTACTAAAAAAAAATAGCATCCTAGTTCCTAAGTATGAAGGCACCAGCTACCTCGTCCACCTAACTTTCACTCGTCAAAAACACTTACCTACATCTACATGCTCACCGTAGCAACGGAGCATGCTAGCCTAATGGCAAAGCATGCGGTCTTCGACGCACAGGGCTTGCCTAGTGAGGTCGAGGGTTCGAGTCCCCCGAGTGGGGAATTTCTCTGTTATCTCTGGATTAGTCGGCGGGCCCACAGGCTCAAAGGATACCGGGGTAAGGGGTCCCACTTCGGTACTGGTGTCGTCCAGGTCGGATGGGGCTTGTCTGGGCTGAACCGTGGATCTGAAAGAAGCGGCAGTTTCGGATTACTTATAAAAAAAAAAAAAAAAAAACATGCTCACCGTAGCAAGCATTAAATGAAATGGAGATGCTTCGATTTTTTGGAAATATGTACAGCAGAAAATAGGCGAAGCGCATATTCATGTAATATAAGCCGACAGGCGACAGGTCACATGATTCCCCTCCAAGTGGGCCAAATAGCCATGTTACACATGGAGAAAGCCCAGATACAGACTTTCGAGTGATTGTTGGTGGCCGATTTTAAACCATATAGTAGACCGTGTCGTATTATATTATTGGTCCCTACTTTGGAAAACAAAAAGAAAAAGAAAAATTGAATATCTGTTTTGAGCTATTTTCAGCAATATTTCTGATTTCAAGTAATTTTCATAGCATATTTTCCCGTTATTCGAAAATCCGAATTTCAAGCAGACCTTCTCACGCGCCTTCGAAATCAGCACCCAAGCGCCACGCTCACCCTCACCCTCACCCTCACGGCCTCACCCTCACCCTCACCCTCACCCTCACCCTCACCATATAAAACACATACAACAGGCACAGCAGCAAGAGGAACCAAGCCAAACCCCAGAATTTCGTGACCAAGAGAGGAGATGGGAAATGAGAGAATCAAAACTGACTCTCAGATCTGCTTCTCTTCTCTCCCTCAAAAATCGAAAATGGCAGAAACAAGAAGCTACATTACCTCGGAGGACCTCAAAAAACACAACAAAAGAGGGGATCTCTGGATCTCGATCCAGGGGAAAGTGTACGACGTTTCAGAATGGGCGAACCACCATCCGGGGGGCGAATTGCCGCTCTTGAATCTCGGAGGGAAAGATGCAACGGATGCGTTTGTTGCCTGTCATCCAGGATCGGCATGGCAATATCTCGACAAATATTTCAACGGAATTTACTTGAAAGATTATTCCGTTTCGGAAGCATCCAAAGATTACAGGAAGCTTGTGTATGAGTTCTCAAAGATGGACCTTTTTGACAAAAAGGGACATGTGACTTTGTTTACCATGCTTGTCATGGCAATGTTGCTGGCTCTGAGTGTTTATGGCGTTGTTTTCTGCGAGGGACTCTATCTGCATTTGCTCTGTGGGGGATTGATGGGACTCCTCTGGATCCAGAGTGGTTGGCTAGGGCATGATTCGGGGCATTATCAAATCATGCCCAATCGGAAACTCAACAGAGCGGCACAAATTCTAACTGGCAATTGTCTCACAGGAATTAGCATCGCTTGGTGGAAGAGGAACCACAACGCGCACCACATTGCTTGCAATAGCCTCGAGTACGACCCGGATCTACAGCACATGCCACTTTTCGCGGTATCTTCCAAGTTTTTTCAATCAATCACTTCACACTATTACGAGCGGAAAATGGATTTCAATGGGATCTGTAGATTATTGGTTAGAAATCAACACTGGACATTCTATCCTGTTATGGGCTTAGCTAGACTCAACTTGTTTGGACAATCACTCGCTCTCCTGCTGTCGAATCGGAAAGTGCACAATAGAGGCATAGATCTTGCCGGCGTGCTAGTGTTCTGGATTTGGTATCCTTTACTCGTTTCTTTATTGCCGAACTGGGGGGAAAGATTGATGTTTGTTCTTGCTGGCTTCATGGTTAGTGGCATTCAGCACGTGCAGTTCTGTCTGAATCACTTCTCATCAAGCGTTTACCTTGGAGAGCCCAAGGGGAATGATTGGTTCGAGAAGCAAACAAGCGGCACACTCAACATAACATGTTCTCCTTGGATGGATTGGTTCCATGGAGGCCTGCAGTTTCAGATTGAGCACCATTTGTTTCCCAGGTTGCCACGATGCAATCTCAGGAAGATCTCCCCGTTCGTGAAAGAGCTCTGCAAGAAACATGGGTTTCCTTATAATTCAGCAACCTTCTTTGAGGCTAATGCCATGACATTCAGAACACTTCGAAATGCAGCATTACAGGCAAGGGATCTCACCAAGCCCTGTCCGAGTAACTTGGTTTGGGAAGCCGTTAACACTCATGGCTGAATTGAAAGAGAACTTGTCCGTTGTTTATGAGGATTCATTGTCCAAGACTACGTTATTTTCTTCCAGGAATCTGTACTTTCTTTTAGCACTTATCTTTTGTATGCAGACAATGAATTCATATGGCATAATAATCTATCGGAAATCTGAATCGTTTCGTCTCTTATTGTGGGGCTAAATCCCAAAGTATCCTCTGCTTCTTCTCCCTTAGTTGGCGCTAGGCTTGTTGATGGAATGACATGTAACATCTCAATAACTAATAAGAGGCCGCAGCGATCTGGAGAAAGTTTGGGGGAAGATGGTACCAAGGAGAATACAATTCTTTGTGTGGAAGTTGATGCAAAACCGTGTACAAACTATGGATAACTTAGCAAATAGAGGAGTCGGATTATCTGTGGAAATGATGATGTGTGTTTATTGTGAAACTGTGGACCATCTGTTTCGTGGGATGTAATAATGCTAGATCAACTTGGCAGGAAGTCTATAAGTGGTTCTCACTCCAATACACAGCACTGGCATCTATACAGGAACACTTCCAGCAACACATGAGTCTTCTGTCATACAATGTGGGTAAGGAAATGTGGAGAGCTATATGGCAAGTTGTGATATGGAGTATATGGAGGGATAGAAATGCTATTCGTTTTGATCAGGAAACATCACCGATACTGCTGCTAGAATGGATAAAAATCACTTCCTGGTCACAGCTCAGATACAAAGGAATTACTATGACAGATTGGTTTCAACATCCACAATTATGCGGTTCCATTTTGTTTAGGGTCTGATTTATTGCAGCAAGAGGTCTGAATCTCTGATTTAACTCTGTCTAAATGTAATATCTTATAAAGAATGTAGAAAGGCGAGTGGAGTAGTGAAGTGAAGCTACTCTGGTCTGGACTACATTGTATTACATACTGTCATCTATAAAAGTTTAATTACCCAAAAAAAAACATCTCAATAACTAATAAGACTGAAGTGAGCTTGAGATAACAAACAACTATGCACGCAAAGATAATGCTATAAGATGCTGATAAGAAAATGGCTTGCAGACTCAGGGCTCCATTCTTCCCACAACCTCACGTGTAATAAAGCTAAAAAAGAACAGGGTAATGGGACAAAATAAAAGCCAGAACAATAAAGTGCTGTTCAATTCTTTCCCACTAGTACAGGGTGGCAAAATATTCTCTGCCTTCACGTCCTTTTCCCATTGGTTTGTTCGATGTTCTATTTTTGATATAAGTCCATCATCTGGTTGTTTTTAGGTTAACAAACGAAAATAAATGAGCGGTCCTGATCCTGCTGGTTGCCGAGAGTGTGATCCCGGTTCATGTTCCCTGGTGTCTTATTAGATCAGCCTGAAAAGTCCATTTTATCATTCTTCTTCAGTGAGATCAGACCAATCCATCCCTTGGGCTGACCCAAAATCTTACTCTGTTTTCGTGCTATTGAAGCTCAGTAACTCTGACTTGCTGCTACAGCCTTTTATGAGTGTGATGAAGCAAGCAAAACGTGGATTATACTTTAGTACGTCGTAGTTACTGACGAGTTGTATTATGTATATTGTCTTGCAGTTTTGGCATCCCCTGTACTGTACTAAGTACTCACTATATAGTGATATATCACACACTTCTCAACCGCCCACACATCTTCAACTACCCAAATTCTCCAACGCCGACTCTTCCTCCACGAAATCCCGATCTCGATGCCACTTTTTCTCCGCTTCCTGGTAGGCGTTCCACTCCCCTTGCGCCGCCTGCAAACGCCAGCGCCATCATCGCTCTCCCGCTTGCTCCATATCTTCCAGCTAAAAAACAGAGTTTGACAATGTGTACAGTACAGATTGTTTGGAGTGTCAAAACTCCTCAAGACAGTGGGGCAAATGAGCCGTGACTTAAGAGATGATGTCATGTGTAACAACCCAACCCCCTCCCGTTTACTTTTTGCTAAAAATTGCCCGTGCCCTCATGGAACGCGGAACAAAAAATACATCATCACATGCAAAATGGCCATGCGTGAAGCTCATCTGTGGTCAAAGAACCCTAGAATTTGGACCAAAAAAAATTTGTTCGTTGATGGAAACTCTCCCCCATAAAGAATATATTCTTTGATAATTAATAATATCAATTCAAATTCGATACCCTATTTTGTA
>JAOWBN010021514.1:0-10616 GCA_028565015.1 Pinguicula moranensis
GATGAAGGTACGGTCCAAGGTGTGGGACAATTTTAAAAAGATTCTCTGACCCCATGGAGTTGTGAAGGATGATGACAAAAAGGCCAAGTGTGACAAACTTTTCCCATGCCAGGGTAAAAATGCAGGGACTATGGGCATGTGGCAACACATCCATATATGTCCCAAGTTACAGCGGCAACGACAAAATATGCTTGACTTACATCAAACTAAGCTCACTTACGATGCATCCTCTAGTGTGGGGCAAGAATTTGGTGTTGTGAAGTTAGATACGTTTGATGAAACAAAAGTTTGAAGGGCGTTTGCGGAGTTCATCATCGAGGATGAGCTCCCTTTCATGATTGTGGAGACGTTCGGCTTCAGAAGTTTGCAAGGGTGCTTGAGCCCCAGTTCAAGATCATTTCTAGGTGCACTATGGCATGAGACTTCATGAGGGTCTATATTTTGGAGTTGTGTTGGTTGAGGACACAGTTGCTGGAGCTGCGTTTTTAAGGGTTTTCTTGAACATGGACACGTGAATATCAGTGCATAACATTAATTACATATGTGTCACAACACATTTTACTGACACCCATTGGCAGCTGCAAAGAAGAGTGTTTGGGTTTCGAAAGACTACAGATCACAAAGGTAAATCACTTTCAAAGTAGTTAAATAAAGTTATGATTGACTGGGGCATGAATAAGGTCCTCATCTTCACTGTCAATAATGCATTGAATAATTACATTTGCTTGGATTATTTGAGGGATCAGCAGCTGATGAAATTTAGTGGTAGATTGGGCGGAGTGAAGTTGCAGCATCAAAACTTACACTTGAGTTGTACGCATCCTAAACTTGGTTGTGCAGGATAGACTGAATGAGGTTGATCGCTCCATCGAGAAGATAAGAATTAAGGTCAAGTATGTCAAGTATTACCCTCAGAGGGAAGAAACATTCAAGAATTGTGTATAAGCCAAGGGCTTACAACCGAACGGTTTTCTGCAACTGGATGTATGCACAAGATGGAATTCCACCTATATCATCCTGCAACATGTGGAGAAGCATCTGCCCGCATTCAAAGAGATATTGGAGATGGAAGATAGACACTTAGTGGAGTATTTGACTGATGCTAAGATAGAGGATAAAGATGGATTAGAGACAACATTAGGGGTGCCTACACATGAGGACTGGGACCGTATCAAGAAGTTCATCAGTTTCTTGGAATTGTTTTATGAAACAACCTCGATGTCCTCTGTCTCCAAGACCGGCAGTGCACACATATTTGTCAAGGAGTTGGCCAATATGAAGAGGTAGTTAGACATTTTTATGAGGAGCGATGATGATAGCTTTAGTTGGATGCCCAGGAGAATGCATGATAATTATGCCAAATATTGGGGAGGTTTGGCTTCGAGTCACGCAAGGCTCATGGTAAACAAGTACTGTTCTTACCTTACTTTATGAATTATTCTTATTACTTTTTTGTTTGCATAAGTACTTACTAAGATTTGTTTTAAATATGAACAAGTCCTTATATGTCACTTGAACTGAAGTATAAACTTGGTTGGTTCGAGTATTGATTTCCCATGACTCTGAGTGTTGATGCCAACAAAGAAGATATTGAAGTGATTAGGCAAACGATAGAAGATCTTTTTGCGAGTACAATTCAATATATGGTGGATCTTCTATCAGAAAAGGTGGGAAGTAGTTTGGTAAATTCGGAGTCGAATGGATCTGACGCTTTCATGTCTCGAAGAATGCAATTGGACCGATATACTGAGTTGGATAGGTATTTGATGGAAAGAAATGAGCCTTTAACAACTTCATATGAGATTTAGAAGGGTGGAAAGTCAATGAATTCAATTATCCCCTAATTGCTAGAATGGCACGAGACGTCTTGCCATTTCCATTACAACTGTGCCTTCTAAATCGACTTTCAGCATTGAAGGTCGGGTTCTAAGTGTGTTCAGAAGTTCATTGGCACCCAAGGCGGTTGATTGACTGATTTGTGCTCAAAATTGGCTCAAAGAAAATACAAAGATTTTTCACCATTGTCATGCGACAAAGAACTTAGAGACTTATCTACTTGACTCAGGTGATAATTATTTTATTTTAAATCTATTTAATTCTTACTTAAATATTTACTCTTTAAAGACTATGTTATTTTATTTAGATTGAATCGAATTTCACGAACATGGTTTTTGGGGTTGGCAACCTACATATCCAGGATCAAGATCATGTCAATTGCAGTTGAAACTTGAAACTATTGTTTTGATGTGAACTACGACTTGATTTGAATTGCGACGTGATTTTAGGATTTGTTTTGTTATGACTATTTCAATATTGAACTTATATTTGTTATGTGTATATAAGTTTATTGATAAATTATAACCAAAATTACAGATGAAATATTGTCATTTTTTTAAATGCATAATGCACATATCTAATGATTCATCAAAGTACGTATTAATTCCACTATTCCAACTTCCATGAATTTTTACATGTTTAGGATATATGATAAAAGATTTTTGGTTTTAAAATAAAATTAAAAACAATTCAAAAATTTCAGTTATACCAAAAAAAAAACGAATAAAAAAAATGTTTAGTTATTTGGTTTAGGTTCACTTATGCTATTTCATAATTGACCTTATTCGGTTTGGTTTCGATTATGACCATAACCGAATCAAATATGGAGTATTCAACTATAGGGTCTGGGACCCGGGTCAGGAATAGGGTTGCAAATCGGACCCGCAATCCAAAATTTTTATTTTCTATATATATGTATATTGGTTTTAAAATTATAAATGTAAATTTTGTGCAGTGCTTGGGATGGCTTATTATGTTAAGAGATAACAGTGATCGAATCTCACAAACCCCATAGAATTTTCTTTAAACAAAAGGCTTGGTCTAGGACGGGTCTTGGGTCCCTAAACATTCGTTGGTCCAACTCATGGGTCACCAGTTTGGGTCGGATCCGGATTCGTAGACTCAAAAGCGAGAATATTGAGATTTTATTGATTCTTTCATTGATAGATCAATACTAAGACAAAAGAAGGGATGAGATCCAGTCGAGAGCAAGTCAACGCGAAAAACTATGCGACCTCTTAGCAGTCGTCCTCATGACGATCTGGCGACCGGCCATCTCGCCGTTGTTCCCGAAAACCCATCGGAGGATGAGAACGATCAGGATACATAATTCGAGAAAGTGAGATTGTGTAAACGACATCCTCCAGCACCTAAGATGCAAAAGACTAATTCTATGAAAACTTGGCAGTGGCAACGAGGTCGGCTTACTCAGTATGTGCGAAGGATTTGAGAGGCGATGGATTCATATTGTTTCACAAATTTTTCCTGTGAATTGCGAAGAAAATGATATGTGGAGAGTATTTGGGTTGTACGGAAAAATCAAGGATGTGTTCATCCCTCGAAATCAACCAAGGAACAATCGCCGATTTGGTTTCGTTCGAGTTTCACCTTCGCCTGACACAATTGAAATGGAGAACATACTAAATGGAATATGGGTTTGTTCATTGCAATTGGTAGTTCGGCGAGCAGTAAATTCTAAAAATGAAGTGGGCCCTTGACTGCATAACTTGTGCAAATCAATACTGATCCAATCTATGGTGGATAATTTATGTTGGGATTGGCTTGAACACGAGAAGAAAAATGTGATGAAAATAAAAGTTAAACTGTCGTAGGCAGGGTGGCACACACGTTTTGAAGTTGGCATGCCACAGAGGGGTGGAGATTGTAAAAATAAAAGCATCCTTGATAGAGTTGGGTTTTCCATAGTGCAAAGTCGTATGTGTTGAGGGTGGTGAGGTGCCCTTATATGTGCCAAATGATGCCTAGAAAGAGACATTGTCGAGAGACCAATCAATTTTGCAATGATTGGGCCTACAGCAAGCTCGGCTGTGGTAGCCATATTCTCCGACTAAGGTCAAAGAAGTCTGGATTCAAATACGTGGGACACCTTTCCACTTATGGTACAACGATTTCTTCGTGGAAGTGGCAGCGAAGTATGGTACCCTAATTTGCATTGATCCATTAACATAAGAGTTAGTTAGTGATCTAAGAACATGAATTACAAAAACTAGAAGCTCGATTTAACATTGGTTTTGGATTTGAAAGTTTCCCAAAAATTTTGAAATCAAGCTTGAATCCTACAATATGATCGAGAAACAATGCATCGTGCGCGGATGCTTGTGCAAGTCCAAGATATTAACCTAATTGATGAGTTCGTGAGAATTGAAGTGGGGGATTTAGCGGAAGTGTTTTCAATGCATGTTGTGAAGGAAATCGGATATCATTTGGTGTCTAATAAGTTTGTGTGGCAAGGGAAAATCCATGTTGATAAATCGGTGGTCATTTTCAGAGGTTAACAAGGAACTGGATCCAGTAGAGTTTCTTCCGCTAGAAGGAAGGAAGGGCCCATCTTATTCAGTGCACTCTCCTTCTACGAGTAAGGTGACTAATGATTCCTTTTTTTCTTGAGTGTCTTGGCTGGAAAACAAGCTCAAGTTTATCCTGAATCACAGTACACAAGTTGAAGCGTAGCAAGTGGAGAGGACAGGGTCGAATCCACATGGAAAGGAGGTGTGTGCCTAACTGGTTTGGCTCTAATCTGTTGCTTTATTGAATCACAATTGCTTCAATGTTTGCTGATCATGACGTGTCGTTTCTATTTCAAAAGCAACCAACTCTTCTTCAGGATCAGAATTGGAGCTTGGTACACTTTCTGCTGAGACTGATTGTCTTTGTGTAATTACTTCTCTTTTTTCTATGAAAAAATCTTTGACTCGTTATCAAAAGGAAAACTATCAGAAGATGGCTGGTTGTGCATAAGATAGCCAGCTACAAGAGAAGATTCAATAAAACAGTGACTAAAATAACAGAAAAAAACAAAAGCTAAACTCAAGAATGGCAAAGAACTCAAATGCCTTTCCCCAGTGTGTGCCTCACTGGTTTGGCTCTGATCTGTTGCTGCATAAACTTAAGCAAATTGGGGGAAGTTTGTTGCAAAAACATGCTGGAACCGTAAACAAGGAACCAAAGGCAAAATCTAGATGAAAATTCAAAGGAAAAACATAGTTCTGCTGACCTTTAATCCATGAGAAACAGGATTGAAAGCAATAGGATCATAGGTGCACTTTAAGGCAATTTTATGGTACTTAATGTGTAGTTCTTCAACCACTGCTTATCTACCTGTAAGCCTGACTCCCTAACCGATTTATCAGTCTTCTAACTCAATTATCAGACCAACATTAAGATCATAAAATCTCATTAAGAGTATGAATCTAAGAGATCTAACCGAATACTCCTTCCTCTATACTTTAGTTTTATGTTACTTTAACTAAGAAATGAACTAACTACCTCATTTGATTGTTAAAGCTGCCATCATATAAGGTTTTAGTGAACTAACAGAACCCCTAAATTCTTACTAGCTACTGATTCAATTCTTATTCAGTTAGATGACAATCCAAGTCAATAAGAAAAGAAACATACATGTGTATCTAAAAACTTAAAACCAATACCATTGTCTTGCAATTGGACCTACACCTCACCGATTCTTCCAGGCAGTCTCAGGACTTCTAGATCAATAGAAGTAAGATGGATTTAGCCAAGCATTATTGGATAACTCAGCAAAGTTTCAGCAGACAATGGCATGACAGAAAAACAATCTGCTGAACTATTTTGCAGATTGAAAGAAAACGTTTTATTGTTGTAATCTTGAGTGGAAATTACAATGGTTTGTCTATGCTCTGCTCGACCTCCTTTTTTCCTTTTTATCTCCCTCATTTATACCAAAACATTTGGTCAAAACAGATGAGCTAAAAAGGATAATAGATTCCTTCAAAATAGGGATTGTTGGACCATGGATAAGGGAGTTGTTTTCAATATGTTTTTGGTCGAACCTTGCTCCAAATTTCCCTTAAACGTGGCATATATGTCTCTATCTGCAAGATTTGTAGTAGCACATGCAGAGATACACCTGAGGGCTTACGAAAAACTTCATGATCTTCAACAGACAACATAACTGTCAAGACAGTTATTCTGCTCTGCAGGCTGATCGAGTGTGCTACTTCCAGCATTTTTCTTGGGATTTTCGTCTGCAAAAATCAATGAATCAGAACTTCAGAGTGTACCTAAGCTACATGTGGATATTCGACTTCAGATGGATCAAGCTAAATCACCTGATGCACTTCTGATAGCTCCTAGAAAACGCTTCATGATAAGCTACTTTTGCTGCTCTGTTTCTTGTGAACTTATTGTGTTTCTTGTTTTCTGCCTCTGATCGTGATTACTTTGGTTCAGATCATCAGTCTTTGAATGATAAAAGCCTTGAGTTTGTATTTTGATAATAGAATCATCAGGAACAAGATATTTCTTGAACTTTGGAACAAAAACATTTGATGTTCTTTTTCTTACTTCTCTTGTTGCATTTGATCTTCCTCTTGGAGCTTTTGGTTGTCTGATGGTGGCATCCTTGAATGGTGGGTAATTTAAAAAATTTAGCTGAATTTGGCGGCCCTTTCAAGGCTGCAACAATCCTGACTAGAACATTGCATAATGAAAAAATAAATGCAACAACTCAAGCATTGTTAGCATGATTTAAAAATGCTCCATCAACTAAGCCACAGCTACCGATAATTATACATGAAGCAGTGGCTAATGAGGGGTTTATCAGACGGACAAGAGGAGGTGTAGTGTTCAGAATTTTGGTTTAGATGAAGTAGAGCGACTACAAGTTTTAGATCAAATCGTTTCTCCATTGTCATCAAATAAGTAACAACTTAGACACAAGAACAAACTATTCAACCAAGCTTAAGCCATGACCTATTCAACCTCCGACCCATTATCGCTCAGATGGCGGTTGGAGATGGCTCCTTGATCCCACGAGATCAACTACACCAGTTCTGGAATGAAGCTACGATCTATTTCCAGAAACTGAAAGAGCAATTTGTAGGAACTTCAAAACCTCTGCCAAGTGACACGAATGGGGTGCGAATCTCACATAGGGGTCCAGATGCTTCTCAAATGCGAGGCAAATATGGGAGTTGGGAAAGGAGATGGGAATTCATAGTACACAACCAGATGGCGAGGTAGTGAGCCTCATTTTGGAGTTGGATTGACGAGATGTAGCTTCATGTGAAGCTGAACAGGCTGGAAATTTGATGGGGTTCACAGATGAATCAATGAAGCTTATATCGATCAATGTATGGGGCTTAAGCCAACCGGGACAAAAGAGTGCAATACGTTCCATAATCCAACAACACAAATTGGATTTGATGAGCCTACAGAAGATGAAGAAACAAGATCTAAATAGACACAATGTGCGGAGGATCTGGGTTGATAATAATTTTAACTGGGCATATAGTCCTTCAGCAGGTATGTCTGGCAGTCTCCTTATGATGTGGAACTCATTTGCTTTTACAGTGTCTTCATCGATGCCAAACTAGAATTTATTGATTATTAATGGCACTTGGCTGGCTACTGGCTACTGGCTCTAAGTTGCTACTCATCAATGTCTCCCTACGGATTTGAATGAAAAGAGAGCTCTATGGCAGCAGATTTCATATTATATTGCAGAGTCACATTCAGCTACGGATTGAATTATGGGGGACTTTAACTCTTCCCTGAAGAATGATTGAATTACCTCGGCTTTATTTCATCGGAGATGGTTGCCTTCAATGACTTTATTTCTGATAATGAACTCATAGACTAACCTCTGCATTGACCTCAATTTACATGGCTGAACGGGTGAGGTAGTGTGAGCCGCTTAGATCGTTTCCTTTTAATTGAATACAGCAGACCGCACTTGAGAGAACGATTGCTAATCATCGACCAATTATTCTTATGTCCCAAAGAAAAATTTGGGGTCCAAAACTTTCATGTCCCTAAACTGTTGGGATGGCCATCAAGATTACAAGAATTTTGTTGCTCGAGCCTAGGGGGTATGAATTTTGTGTGCTATTTTGCATAATAAACTGAAAGTCCACGTAAGAAGCTACAAGTGTGGGATAGAGATGTATTTATAAGTGTTGATCGTTCCATTGTCAAGCTGTAGGAGAACATGAATGACCTTGATACGATAAGTGAGACCAGATCCCTTACTCCGGATGAAATGGAGAATCAAAAGTTAGCTTACCATGCGATGCAAGTTCAACAAAATCGCAAGGCTTCATTAGCTTTTTAGAAGTCATGTTCTTAATGGAATCGTGAAGGGAATGCAAATTCTCGGTACTTTCATGCTCGTATTAAATGTCGTCAGTTTTAAAATGGTATACGGTGGTTACATCTTCGTGGAGCTTGGTGCAATACAGTTGCGGAAATTAAACATGGAATATTTCTATATTTTAAAAAACATTTTTTAGATTCAATACGATCTCAGTCAGTGCTAGGTATTGATTGTTGGATGAAGATCTCTGATGCAGACAACGAATTATTGGTCGATCCTTTCACTATTAAGGAGATTGAGGATACTTTGAAGAGTTGTTCCGGAAATAAGAGCCCTGAATCGGACGATTTTAATTTCCACTTTATAAATATGTACTTGGACGTAATAAGGGATGACTATATTGCTTTCTTGCAGGAGTTCTATTGTTCTAGTGAGATCCTCAAGAGCTTGAATGCTACATCTATGATCTTGATTGTGAAATGTGTTTCTTAGTGGAACTTAGTCATTTTCGCTCGATTTCCCTAATTGGGAGTGCTTACAAGTTATTATCAATGCTTCTGGCGAACATGTTTCGTATGGTGATAAATAAAGTGATTTCAAAGCAGCAATTGGCTTTTATAAAAGGAAGACAGGTAGAGTGGCAACGGTGGAGAATCTTATATATCGAGGTGTGGATATAGCCCTAGGGATGCAGGCATGTATTTTCTGCTTTCAGGAGATGGACATTGTATCCCATGTCTTTTCACATGTGCAGAGGCCTATGCGATATGGTCTGCAGTATATGCATGATGAGGATAAAATATGTAGGCCTTCACAAGACTTTACTTCACTACATGGCTCATATCGATCTTTAGCATTCACGGAGTACACGAGAAATTTGGCGATCTATTTGGCATTGTATGGTGTGGATTCTATGGAATGAACGCAACAATTCACGATTTAACCAGATCCAGTTTGAGGAGAGCGGCATCATCGAAAATGTCCAGGTGCAGGTGTGGTATTGGGCATCAACTACAGGCAAACAGCCTACGGTTATTGCTATTTCACATTGATTACGACAACCCCATCTTTATAAGAGTTTTTTTTTTATAAGAGTTTATTTAAGCCACCTTGACTGTAGGGCTATGATCTGATTGAGTGCTTATATTTGGGGGACTGTGGCCCTTGGATCATATTTTATAGTAAATTTTTACACACGAAAAAAGAAAGCAAGATATGCAAGGTTATGAGTTATGGGCATATTATAAAAGAAAAGAATTTTCAAGTCCATTCCGATTCCACAAATAAGGGGAGTTTCAGCACCGTTCACGTTTTGGAAGATAACTTTTGACGTACTTGAAATTAAAGGCCCATTTAATTAATGCTCTTCTTCTAATTTCATAAAAAAAAAATTGTGCAATAAAAACAAGTTCGAACCCGACCCATCGGTGTGCGTGTGGGTGGGTGGAGAAGGACCACAAAATTTTGTCATTTTTAGTTCAGGATCCGCCATTGGTAGCAGATCATTTTTTTTCACATTTGATTCTACTGCAATAAGTACTTTATGATGAGAAAATAAAGCCCTCATTCATGAATCATAACCTCTTCATTAAAGTTGCATGAGGGCCTCCTTGTCCATACAAATAATTGGTTTCAATTAGTTGCAATCCTTATTCATGGCCCATGCATGCATTTAATTCGAATAGTGATGGGTATTCTTAGGGTTTGGAATTGAAGGAAATTATAGAAAACGAAGTATTTCTGTATATATTAGTTAATTATACATTTCCTTTTCGTCCTTCGTGTACAATTTTTATAGATTTTTCCTTGATGAATGACCATCGCGGCCGACTTGAAGTGCGGGAAGAGCACAAAGATGTTTGTGGGAAATGGTAGAGATACGATACATACATACTCCCTTGATACAAGAAGACACAAACTTCAAAATTCTATGGCACCGTTTACTTTTTGCAAGTTAGGAGACTCGAATTAATTTTCATGTATGGCTTCATACTTTGCACATCATTTTTTCTTATCATTGAAGTTTTGAGCTTGTAGGAAACATGTATTGCTTGCTATTTTAAAACTATTGAAGAAAAGTGAAACTAGTCTACCAAATATTAATTGATAACTATTGAATACTGGGCACTTTGATCATTGAATTCTTTTTTTCCTTTTTAAATTAATAAGTTAATTAGAATAAGACCTGGGAAATATTACCGATCCTAAACTACTACAACTTGGGAAATATCAAGTCCATTTCTAAACTACTATAGCATATAGTTATGATACAGAAATATCCATTTAATTCCACAACTCAGGCAACTTCGGAGAGACATAAGACCTGGATGAGTGCATCCCATTGAAGATATCAGTAAAAGCTTGAATGATAGTACCATGATAGTATGGAGCGTTGAGCTGCAAGAAGCAGTTCAAAAGCTGTCTGAGATCGTCTCTGGCATAGAGTTCTTTCTCAAGAATCATTTGC
>JAOWBN010021525.1:0-10616 GCA_028565015.1 Pinguicula moranensis
TTACTAAATGGGCTTAAACCATTTAAATATATTGGGCCATCAAAAACACATAGTTGGGAGCCCAATAAATCCCAACATAAAATTCTAGCAGCACATACTAAGGTGGTGGGGGATTGCATTGTGCATCTATCAGCTGATGAACCAAAAACTGGCGCCACATTGATTTGGAACTTAGGTGCAAGATTTGAGTGTTATCTCGGAGCATCCAAGCACAACGTTCACCTCTCGATTGGAGAGTTTGGAAGAAAGGGAAAGAGTGCAGTATACTCTTCACTGTCAGAAAATTCATGCATCTTCATCTACATCCCACCACAAATGAGGATTATCTCGTATAATATCCGAGATCTGGCTACGAAAGGTAATCAGAGATCTAGTGTGCTCTCAAAAGGTATACCTGCTTTGTATTCAGGAAACTAAGTGTACATTAATGAACCGTTAGAAATGCAGGAAACTTTGACCTAATAATGAATTTGAGTGATGCCATAAAGATTCCAATGAGGCAGTGGATGAATTGAAGAAACTTAAAAAGCAGGCCTTTGTCTTTAAAGTAGATTTTTAAAAGATTTTTGACTCTGTTAATTGGTTATACCTGCAGGATGTTATGATCCAAATGAAATTCCCTCAAAGCTAGATTTGGTGGACAAAAGAGTTACTGGAATCTCCATCATCATCCATCATCATAAATGGTAGTCCAACTTCTGAATTTTTTCCAAAAAGAGGGCTTCGTCAATGGGACCCTATTTCTCCCTTACTCTACCTTGTGGCTGTTGAGGATCTTTCAGTGATGATCAACAAGGCAATCCAGCTTAATCTATTCACAGGAGTTGAGATTGGTAGGGATAAAGTCAAGCTTTCCCACTTACGGTTTGCGGATGACACACTAATCTTTGGGGAAGCAAGATGGAAAAACATCCAAACTCTGAAATTTATTCTCCTCAACTTCGAGTTAACTTTTGGCCTGGAAATTAATTATTCAAACAGTAGCCTTCTCAGTATCAACATGCAACAACCTCTCCTAGAGGATATGGGAGCTTATCTGGGATGCAAAACAGACTCTTTTCCCTTCAAATATTTAGGGCTTCCTATAGGTGCAAACCCTGCTAGACGCTCCACCTGGAAACATGTTATACAAAAATTCAATAAGGCTTTAACCTCCTGGGACCACAGATATATATATCTTCAGGGGGAACTAGTACTCATGAATTCTGTGTTGAGTGCCCTACCATTGCACTTCTTCTCCTTCATGAAGGCCCCAGATTCTGTCATTTTCCAGTTAAACAAAATTTTAAGGTCTTTTTTTTTTTAAAATGGGAGCAGTGAGCACAAAAAAGTACATTGGGTGTCTTGGAAAAAGTTGACTGCTCCAGTATCCATTGGTGGCTTGGGAATTAGGGATTTGAAAGCCTTCAATGAAGCTTTATTAGGTAAGTGGGGAGAGCGCTTGCTTTCAGGAAGAACAGACCTAGAAACAAACATCTTGAGAGCCAAATATGGTTCAGAGGGCTGCTTATCAGTGGGCAAATGGAGAGAACATTCAATCCTATGTCAGCCTCAAATCAGCTTGGCAGAAGTAGCGGGATGGCTTATGCCTCTTCTTGGTGGAATAATCTTCAAAAAATCCTTAGCTCCACTTGGTTTCATACTTCCATCTGTTTGAAAGTAGGTTCTAGGGCTGCCATAAGATTTTGGAAGGACCCATGGCTTCTTGAAAATTCTATAGCTCAGCTTTTTCCAAGACTTTTCACAACCACTACTAGCCAAAATGCTCCTCTCATGTTGTAAATTGAGTGAATCAAACTCTTGGCATTGAACTTGGATAAGGTCTCTTAGGATTTCTGAACTACACGACCTCTCTAATCTTTTGCTTCTGCTGCAGGATATCCATCTCAACAATTATTTGGACAAATATGTCTTCAACTCTGAAGCGGATACAGTTAAGATTGCTTATGCAAGGATTTTGGATTCTGTTGTGTCACCCTTTACTGCTCAGGAGAGTGCTACTTTATATTCACTTTGGCAGACTTTAGCACCAAAAAATGTCCTTATTTTTGCTTGGAAGCTAATTCAGAATTCTCTGCCAACAAACGAAGCGCTTAGGATGCGGCATATCATACCTCTAGACCAAGTGTCAACCTGCCCTCTCTGCCCTACAGGTCAAGGCTCAGTGGATCATATTTTCAAAAACCTATCTGGTGATCTTGCAGGTCTAGCTTCACTCTTCGATTGGATATCATCACCTGGAATTTTGCAACTCTTGGCAGCTAGTGTTCCATCCTTATCAGACTTCACCTTGAGTAAACCAAACAGAGCCAACTTGGCTGCCTTGAGAGCAATTTGGACAGCCATGGTTTGGCTTGTGCGGAAAGCTAGGAATCTGAATTTTTTCCAAGCAAAAGACGCCAACCATTTTAGCATAATGTCCAACATCAAGAGAACTTCATGGCTTTGGATCTCTTCAAGTAAGAAGTTTCCCTACTGCTCCACAGACTGGATTTTAAATCCTACTGCATGCATATCCTTTTAGCCTTCTTAAGTTGATAGGTTTTTATTATAAACCTGCAGCCATTTATATCTGATGTGCAGACAAAATGCAGTTTTATTCTTGTTGAGGCCATATATGTATATGCTTTTCTCTCCTGATGATGGTCCCGTTAGTTGTTGTTCTTGCTTTCTCTGAATCATACATATATTCTTTCTGCTAATCTTTTCCTCCTCTGTTGCTGAAAAACCTATTAACATTTTATTGGTTCTGTCATTTTCCTGCTTTATCACACTACAAAACATCCAGAAATCCAGTTGTACTTACCATGGTGGCAACATTCAAGGTGGACTCCTCAGGTATACCCCACCCTACCCACTGCTCATGCCTTACATATTACATGTTTACCTCTCTTGGGTACAGGGAAGGCAGCCAACAACAAAAGTTTGCTCCAAACTTAACTCTGCCTCACTTCTTGGAGAGGCATTTTTCACACTGCCAGGATTCTCTAATCCTTGAGGATGAACTTAAAATCCAGCAACACACAGTTTGGTAACATGAAACTATACAGGCTGGAAACTGTAGGAGTACTCTCATCCGGCAGAACAAGTGCTAATATATTCTGATGGAGAGCACTCTGTTAGCTACATTGGTCATGGATTCCACCAATTCCACTCTAATTTCTCAAGGATGGAATGAATAAAAGATTTCCCAATCCCTTCAGGGTCATGATCAGAACTGAGACTTGAAACTACACGCATCAAGAGCTCATGGATTCAAAGAAAAAAAATGATATTAGCCAACAACCAACATGGGAAAGATCATGCAAGAATGGTTTACAAAACCAAGAGTTGAGGTTCAACACTCCGCACCGCTCCATCTGCAGGTACTGAGCAACAAACAGGTGCCTCACATGCCAAATTGGAGCTAAAATGACCTTCTCAATTTTAGCCTTGGAAAGAACCACAAAATCTACCAAGTCCGAATGTGCAGACAAGTCTTTCATATTAAGTGGAAGTGATACCAGCGTGGGGACAAGCACCACCATCCATGCTTGTGTGAAAGTAGGATCCTATTTGGGTGGATTTGTAATTTGAGTTTGATCAGATTATGACCTATCAGTTCATTACAGGGATAGCTCATCGAACGGAATCGAGTTGTGTACCAATATCTCAATAAAAAGGGGAATTGATAAGTTGAAAGTCAGGACATTCTATTTTTCGGTGAAGAGCGGATGACGAATGATCTGAATGCTGAGATGCTTAGTGATCTTCTATGACGGTAGGTGAGTCGTGAACCATATCACCCTTAGCTATACCTGATAGGGAGTGTGAGGAGAAGACTATGATTACAGATCTAATCCACATAGGCTTCTATTCTCCGTGCGAGCATGAGCCTCGGTGATACTTTGTTCTTTCTTTTTTGTTCTTTTTTTGTTCTTTTTGTTCCATTTCTGTACTTGTAAATACTGTTTTTTATTTTCATCAATGAATTTGGCTTAACAAAAAAAAGGATAAGTGTCCATGTCCTTGTTTTATAAAAAAGATTAAAAAAAAGGGAATATTTATGAGAAATTAGAGAGAAAAGGATAAGAGAATTGTGAAGAAAGGATTTTTGGTAGAAATTTAAGAGAAATAAGAATAATAAGTGTGTATTTGTAAATGTTTATGCTTTTGCAAAGCACTTTTCAATGGAAATAATCCAAAAAAATGATTTATAGAAAAACGTTGTGTGTTTGCAAAAATTGCGGTGCTACATACAAAATTACAATAATAGTATTTGCAAATATTTTTAATTGTAACAAGATTTTCTTATATTTATGAAAGAAAAATTCAATTATACCCTTCAAGAAATATTTATGAAATATAATTTTGGATTATGAGAATGTTTATTAGGATAAAAATATCTTCAATATGTATTTTACTTATTTACAAAAATGTCACTATCTGCTTTCCCACCACAGAACCACCTATCTACCTGCTTCTGGATTATGGGTTAAATTAGCTTTTTCAACGTCGAAGTAAAAGCAAAAACAGATTTTACAAACACTCAAAAAATAAAAATTATGGTTGAACCACCAAAAATAATTTATAAAAGTAGTTGCAAACACTGCCTAAGTAAGGGTCAAGGAAAAATTTGGCCTCTAAATACGCTCCATGACCCCGAATATTATTTATCTTCCAGAAAAGCTCACTCCACCAATTTTTAATTCGATAAAGGGGTTGTGACCCCGATTCTATATTTTCTCATATTCTCGTAAATTATTATTTTTCCTATCTTTTAGTTATATTTTTTGGCTCGATATCAGCTATATAAAATACTATTCTTAATAGGTCAAAATCTGACCATACAAAATTGACGCTGTCTGTGGGAACTTGATCAAAACAGCCGCTGCAACCAATGGAGCAAAGTGACTTCTATTCATGATCCAATTGCATCAACAATCCATCACGACCCACCCCGGGAGATCACTAGAGACAAAATCAGCACCCCTTATGGAATCGGGTTCGTCCCAACCAACAACCACGGATGCCTTCTTCGCACGAATGATGATGGAACTTAAAGGCAAAATTCATAATGAGATCAAGAACTTATTTACCCACTTTGGAGGACAGAATCTCCGCCCTCCGCCACTTGCCTCACTCAATGCTCAAGTTCTGATAACTTTGAGCAAGGCCTTTTGCAAGAACATTCAACGAGAAGTCGTGAATCTTGCTCCAACCACTCTCGATCACCTGCCCAAATATTCCGGTTAAATGGATCCACAACAACACATCAAATCCTTCACATACACATGGAAATGATGCCCATCTCAGAGGCAACCGCATGCAAAGTGTTTATTTTAACACTAATTGGCTGCCCAAGATTGGTTCTTATCACTCCCCGAAGAATCTATTTGGGGCTTCAACGAACTTATGACCCAATTCTCGTGGGCTTTTGCAACTCAGCGATAAGTAGACCGAGAACCTATATATCTCCTAAAGCCATATTACCATAAAAAATCAGAGGAATCACTATGCGATTACCTATATTGTTTCAACCAAGCATACACGGAGACACCCAAATTATCCCTCCATTTGAAGATTAATGTGCTACTACACGGACTTCACACATGAGCCTTTTGCGGCAGCCCTAATGGATGACCACCCGTTCACCCACGGAAAGTTAAGCGACATATGTGGGAGTTTCGTTTGGAGGAAATGACAAGACCCATCCAGAAAGACAACTCACCCTGAAGCTCACACGTCATGCAGGCCATGGCAACCAGAAAAGAATCGACAAAACCAATCCCGAATCAAAAAATCAACGAATCCACTAAATGGCAAAAAATACACACAATCACTCATTTTGAGCCCCACGAGCAAACAACATGAAGACCCTTGAATCCAGTAAACTCTTAATAGCCCCCAAAGAAATGAAGCCCAGCAATAACCAGAAGTATTCTGAACGCCGCTATCGGTTCCAAAGAGATCACAGATACTCCACAGAGGACTGCCAGAACTTGAGGGACAAGCTAGAGCGACTAGCCCACGAAGGATCCCTGGACGAATGGATACAGACCCACTCTGAAGATACTTCCACCAAAGACGTCCAAGCATGGAAATGCGACAAGTACAAAGAAGAAAATGATCAAGAAAGAAGCCTCGTATTTCAATGATCACAAGGGGACAGAAATAGAAATCAACCGCTTGTGTAAGAAAGGAGAATGAAGGTTTCAACAAGTAGCACGAGTATAACTAGGACCCCCCAAACTTCCAAACCTCTTAGTTATCCCATGGTAATATTCACTGAGATCAACGGATATATCGTTGACAGAGTTTTTGTCGATCAAGGAGGCGTCTCCGACATCCTCACCGTAGAGGCTTACCAACAAATGGAACTGGATGTCTCCATAATCTAAAACACGACTACGTGTCTACAAGGATTTGGGGGCGCGGAAGTCAAAGCAATTGGGACCATAAAGTTGCTCACCACCTTGACCCTCTATGTCATATATAGTCGTGGAAGCACCATTCTATTACAATATAATTTTGGGACGCCCTTGCTTATTTCAACTCAAAGCCATCGTCTCCACCTATCACATGGTGATAAAATTTCCCATTAACCATGGAACGGGGCAAGTTTAGGCCAACCTCCGTATCGCGACTATTTGTTATGAAACATCCCTAACTAAGAAACGCCGACAAGAATAGAAGGCTCCCAAAGATTGCCAAAATGAAGGCAAAAAAATCCCAAAAACATTTCAAATTTCAGAACCCGAGTCCATCACTCTCCCAAATGTAAAGAAATCCCTCTAAGGAAAGAAGACTTTGAAAAAACTGTCCGCATCGAACTCAAATCCAAATTGGAAGCAGAACTCAACTCATACAATATCTAAAGAATCACGCATATGTATTCGCATAGACTTTCACCGATTTCCCTAGGATCAACCCCAGCATTGTTGTCCACCGATTCAATGTGAGTCCCAGAACAAAACCAGTCCAACAGAGTAAAAGACACTTCGATTCTGAATGGAACCAAATCATCAAGAAAGAAGTACAAAAACTCCTCCAAGCCAGGTACGTCAAAAAAGTCCAATATTCCAAGTAGCTCTCCAATGTAGTTGTTGTCCCAAAGTTTGGAGAGAAATGGAGGTTATATGTTGACTTCACCGACTTCAACAAACGCTGCATAAAAGACCATTATCCTTTACCAACCATCGATCAGATCATCAATTCCACCACAAGTTGCGAATTGTTAAGTATGATGGATGCCTTTAAAGGCTACCATCAAATATTTCCAATGCCTATGGACAGATTAGAAAAACACCTACGTCATAGGAGATGGCATCTATTGCTATAAAATAATGGTATTTGGACTCAAGAATGACTGTGGAACCTATCAAAGTATGATTAACAAGCTGTTCCAGAAACAAATGAGCGACACCAACCCGGCCAAAGTTACGACCATACTCAACATGTCCCCTCGTTGAAACCTTAAAGAAGTTCAGTCCCTTACAGGAAAGATGGTCTCCCCTGGATGTCTCATCTCATGACTTGGAGAAAAAGGACTCCCTTTCTTCAAAGTAGTCTGTAAGAGAAGAATTTCGAATGGATAGAGGATTGCTCCCGAATCATTCAAGGACTGAAGAATTATTTAAAGTCCTCTCAAATTCTAGCAACCCCACAACCAAAAGAAAACCTTATTTGTCTACCTTGCAACATTCGAAGAATCAGTGAGTGCAATCCTCTCACAAGAAGATAACAACACACACGATGTTGAAGTAATATACTTGGAAATCAAAAATCTTGCCCGAGCTCTGTTTACAGCAACTAGACGACTACGCCCCTATTTCCAATCACACCCATCTGCCAAAAGTGCTCCAAAGATGTAAGTACACCACGCAGCAGAACCACCGACCTTTAGAGATCCTACGAACGATCAAGCTGCTGCGACAGGGAATGGTTGGAATTCTCTACATGTTGGACCTGAGTAGCCATAACTTCCATTAGAGAAACCAAGTGGGACATATGACCATGAACTTCATAAAGCTACTGGACGGCCGTTGCATGCCTCCTTTGTGAAACCTCCATCACGGATCGAACGCCATTCACCCAAAACCTTACTTCTTGTTTTCAGTACTCCCACAAGGACCTATACTCGTCCTCACGAGTACCCAAATGCACCTAATCCTTTTCACTTCCGAAGAACAGTGGGTCGCCAGACACTTCTCCAACTAGCCAAGAGATATGACAGGGCGTTCTCACCTGCAAAACAAACATTAGACTACAAAAATGAAAGCATAAAGAAACAAGAAAGCACAAGATATAAGAGTTACAATCCAGCTCAGAGAGGCAAAAGAATAAAAAGAAAACAAACAGAACTCGACCCTGCTGCAAAAAAAGTAAGAAAATCGATTCCCCTCATGCCAAAAAGAAAATCAGAACAGAAGTAGATGAACACTCACCCTGACCCTCCATTGTTGCCGATGAACGAACAGAAAAATACCAAAGAACAAGAAAAACCTGCATGAAAAGAATGTTCCTGAAAACATAGATACAAATACTCACCTTTGCGTGAGAAGGGGAAAAGAAAGCCTGACAAAACTCACCACTTGGAGGCAGACGGCGAGCGGCGGAAAAAGGAGAGCCGAGGACTAGTCGAATTTATGTCCGACTTTTCATAGGGGAAATGTGACAGGGCTGCCAGAATTCCTAATTGAAGTTCTCAAGCAGGTCTCAAGAAAATCCATTTGCCAAAATTAAAACTGAGGCCCAGCTCCAAAAAAATCGCAAAAGCCTGCGGCCCAAATAGGAGAAAAAGATCATATTGAATGTCTATTCTAGCATGTGCAAAATGGAGAAGAGTATGATGCACACCAACACCATCAAAATATGAGGTATACAAAATTATTTCTCCCAAGGACAAGTGTCCTTGTTCTATAAAAGGATAGAAAAAAAAAGGGATAGAAAGGACCGAAAAATTGAAAGGAAAATTTGAGGGAAAATGAAAAGAGATTTGTAAAGAGGATTTTTGAGAGAAATTTATGAGAAATAAAGATAATAAGTAAGATTCTATCAAGGAAAATTTGGCCCCTAAATACGCCATTTGACTTTGAACATTACTTATTTCTAGAAAAGCCCAGTCCCTTGATTTTTAATTTGATAAAGGGGACGCAACCCCCTTTCTGTATTTTTTTTTCATATTCTCGTAAATTATTATTTTTTTTCTATCTTTTTGTTATATTTTCCCGCTCGATATCGGTTATATAAAAATATTATTCCTATTAAATCAAAATCTAACCATGGTTAACCGAAAATCGTACTGGTACGAATAATCAAAAAAATTTTATTACTCAATTATTTGATTCGGTTATGAAAAATCATAACCGAAAACAAAACTGATAGTTGGCATAGAGAGTTTTGCAGCGGAGATTGGCTATTCTCTGTGAGGCATCAAGTTTTGTAGCTGATGTCTCTCCTTGTTCATGTTTTATGGCTATTTTGGCCTTTTTGGCAATAAAAATTTAATTGCTAAAAAAAATTACATTTATGATCATGATTGAGAATTATAAAAAAAAAAGTATTAATCAAGTTTCACATTGGCAGTTTTTGTTTTCTAAAAAGATTAACTAGAAATTCAACCTTCTATATGTCATTGGTAGTTTTTATTATTATTTTTTAATAGAGATTGCTTAAACAACTAATCCAAAAATTTTACTTAAGCATTTATAAGTTATAGTTTTTATTTTTCTAAATTTTTATTTATTTATTTCATATCCACAATATTGAAATCATAAAAATTGCTGCAAAATCTTAATTTAATTCGTTCCCCCTCGAAAAATCCATCCAAAAAATTAAATGCCAAAGGTGGAAGAAGATCTGAATCCACAAGAGGCTCAGATCTGCTGAAAAACTAGGCAGATGGACCACCACCGCGCCATGGCTACGTGATCACCGGCTGCACGGCGGAAGATTACGCCAGCATCCAAGTCGCCCCGCTAAGATACAGGTGGTTTGATCCAAATGCCAGAATCATGAACCTAGAACGAATCGAAATCATCATAGCCCAATTTATCGTCTCGAACATAGATCTAGATTAGAGTTTGGCATACGGGCGGTCTGGACGAACCCGAGCTGCCCATTTTTGTAAACAGGTTTCACACCTTGAAACCGGACCAGACCATTTTTTAAACGGGCCAAACCCGTATCTGCCCATTTTGCATAAGCCCAAAATCGTATCCACCCGTTTTTAAGCGGCCGGATATAGTTTAAAAACCATTTCGGCCCGACTACGCTCTTTTTTTTTAAAAAATGACGAAGTAAACCGTTTAAATCGTTTTAATCTGTTTAAACCCGTTTAACCCGTTCAAAACTTTTATATAAACATATATAAATGTATATCTGTTTAAACTGTTTTAACCCGTACGTTTTCAAAAATAATGAAATTAACCCATTTATAAAAAAAAAACTCAGTCTAAATTTAATCTTAAAGTTTATAAATTTTAGGGTTTAGTTTAATATTTAGATTTCAATTCCTAAACCTTAAATAAACCCTATGGCCTAAACTAAACCCTGAAATTTATAAACTTATAAGCTTAATAGGCGAATCATAAAATATAAACTATACTAAGTTTGTACCATAAGTTTATAAGTTC
>JAOWBN010021536.1:0-10616 GCA_028565015.1 Pinguicula moranensis
CAGAAACCTAAAAAAAATCATAAACCCTATGCTCTAAATTCGAAAATATAAACCCTAAAACTTAAATATCTAAAAATTTAAACCCTAAATCTCAAATCCTAAACGCTACGGATCCTAAATATAGACTTTTAAGGAGACAGTGTCACAAATGGTGTCAAACTTGGTGTCAATATAATCGTCCATATAATAATAATAACAACAACCACTCAAGATTGTTAGACCATGCCTGCAAATTCTTCCCGTTCAACATAGCACTATTTACATGTTGTGTAATCGTGTGTGCGAGAGATAAATTCGTGTGAGCTTCGGTGGGCTTCCCCGTTGAAGTATCTTTTGGAGAATTTTCTTTGGCACCATATTGGTACACGAATAGAATAATCACGGGAACAAAGGTAAAAAATTTACTGTAGGCACAAAACACACTTCGCTCTGAATAACACGACGGAGAAGACAATGAAGATCAGACAGATCTTCCAAATACAAGACGATAGAGACCAAACAAGTCTTCCAAAAACATAGAATAAAGAGCAATGACTCTCATTTCATCATTGGAGAGCCAACAAACTTATATTTGTAGCCAAATTGGTTGCTTGGCAGACGACGGTTGCTGATAGGGGGCGGCGACGACAATTTTCAGAAGGGGCGTTGGGATTATAGGGTGGAAGACGGCGGTGGTTTTTGGGATTTAGGATTGGCTCTGATACCAAATAAAATTTAAATAAAATATATTATGTATTAAATTATGAAAGTACATAAATTTATATAGACTAGTACAATGGTAATTTTAGAAATAAATAACACTATAAATACTATTCTAAAATATGGGTTTAGGTCTATCTTCCAACAAGTTTATGTCTTTCTATATAAATGCCCAAATAGAGCGTTTGTACTAGATACAAGAGAGTTAGATTGTTGGGTTAATCTGATTGGATGATACTTCTTTGAAGAAGTAATCAACATCTATCCGTTGTAAGAGTACATACGTAGTGTGTGTTCGATGGATCATAGTTGGTGGTATGGTATTGGTATTGGCTTATCAAAATGAAATGAGCATCTATATCTATTAGAAAAATGCTTGCAGTGTAGTAACATCATATTATTGAAATCATAATGCAATATTTATTTTTAAAACGTTTGCTACACCTTCTGTTTGCCAAAACACTACAATCCCTTGTGCCTATTGCTGTTTGCCAAACAACTCCCAAGTATTCACCGAAACAACCTTTTCAAGGGTGTATGTGAGATTCTATTCCTATTATTATTGTGTGTGATTCGTCCATTTGGTGTCCAGATTTGTGAATAAAATAGTTGGATAAGGTGTGCAACCTAAAACATGTATCCTGTTATTGCCGTAGTGAGGGTTCCACTTCAACTATCCACCTCCAATTATAACGAGATAGGCAACCTCAACCAAGTAATGGAGTTGTTATCTAAAGAGCAACTATATAGCAGGGAGAATAGATTGATGCCTTTGTTGGTCTTGTCTGGTCTGGTCTATCATCATAGCTCAAACCTTGGACTTTGAGACTCATACATCCTTACTTTTTATTTAAAATCACGACCAGGCTTTAGAAGAAATGTAGTTGGGTTCGAATGCCTCGTGATTCGTGAGCGAATTTTTGCCTAGGGTTCTTTTGGTCATTTTAGTGCATCAATTCTATGAAGTACATCTGCAACTCCTGTCTCCTGTCCTTAGATCAGCAGTCTCAGTGGGTAACTTATTTATGACCAGTTAGTCAGAGTTTGGAGCGTGGATCGATCGATCGATTTATCCCAGAAAATCCATCTCCGGTGGTGGACTCGGGTCAACCGAGTCGAGAAACAAACATGAAACACCTTGTGCCTTGTCTATATCCATACCACGGTTAAGGTATTCAGTTGCATATCTCTTCGATCCTCCACTTCAGTTTGATAGATTGTTAAGGAGCTAGGTAGGTGCAAAACGTACAACTTGTACAAATCTTTCAATTTTCCAGAGTTGATTCAAGTCACCGTATATAATTGTTTTAGAAAAAATATACTAAAAGCACGGGATATATCTCTTAAAAGCTTTTAGTATATTTTTCTCTCTCAACAATGGAAGAGAATGCAAAATTGTAAACCTATAACATATCCCGTCTCTCCCACTGAAAGCTTTTACTTTATAATTGTTTTAGAAAAAAATGTTATGATAATGGTCTCTATTGAATTATTGATTGAAGATGCTGCGAATTAGTGTGATCTATTTTTATGTTTTGCATCTGCCAAACATTTATTCTAGTTTTTAGATCGATGTGTTTACATTGTTCAAGTAGACCCCCATGAAATTTGGAACAATGTTCTTGGATTCTTATTTGTTATAAATTGAATAAAAGTGCGATAAAAGTCAAAGCTCGTTGCATTTTCTTTCAAATGTGCTTTTTCATACTCCAATTGGAATCTAACTACTATAAAACTAACATAATAAGCTTAGTTCTTATTTATACATGGAACACAATAGCTTAGGAACTCACATTGTGTTTAATGGTCAAGGAGATGTGTATGCAGAATTACTACATCAAGCACTCTTCTCAGCGAATAGTGCTGCTTCGTTGTTGTGATTAGCATAACCAGAGAGATTTCTATACGCTTACAAACTCAAAGATCTCATTTTCAATACCAATAAGTAGAGTGACATCGAGGAACAAAAGGAGTGATATATGTATATCTACTCTCGTAGATAATGTGAAACGTGCAATCATGGATTATGTTTGCAACTCATGTTATGATTATTGTACTTTTTTTTGATAAACTTCCAACCTTTTATTCATGTAACTCTCTTAAGGTGAGAGTTAAACCTTATACAGGCACCTAAGTGCTTACAATGTTATGATTATTGTACTTGCTTATTCATTGATTAATTGTTTGAATAATTAATATCAACTACGTTGAGGTATAACAACCTCAGTTAAACAATTAAGATCTGATTTTTCAATACTCAAACAATGGTTTATCAACTCGGTCCTCATGATTTTCTTCCTGTTTTGTCCCATAAGTAGTTGTACAGATGCAACTGAGCTCTAGTAAAAGAAGCCAGTATATATAGACAGATGAAACGTAAGGAGAAGATAAAACCTTGTCTATTGATAAATGACAAAATTCCATGTCCTCCTTCCACATCCAAGGACAAATGCGTGGGTAGACCAGTCCATCAGTGTTAGGCTCTGTCTAGCATCACCTTATCGGGTGATGTTGCCTTATTTGACCCGAATAAGGCAGTTTGACCAAGTAAGATTGTTTCGTGAACATCCACCCTTTAGCTTATAAAGTGATTGAAAAAATAAGTTGTTTTAGGAATCTTATTAAGAAATAAGTTAACTTATGAGTCCAATTTGTTAAACAAATCTTTAGTGGGACAAAAAAAACTCCTATAAGGGACCCATCAAGGGGGAAGAAGGAAAAAGTATCAGAAATACCCAACTTGATGGGACTATATAAATGGGTTAAAAGCATAAAAAAGTATTGTGTTTTGCTTCAAAATGATATGACTTACCAAATCTTGGTCTTCGTCTACCGTCTTTCCTCCATGAATATATAATACATGAATCATGAGAACTTAAACCATTGATTGGAAGTCTTGTTCAAGTACCAACCAATCCTTGAGGGAACTAGACTCAAACTCTTCCTATTAGGGAAGGGCCTGAAGTCGACTACTTATTGCATCCAACCCCTAAGATGAAAGGAATTTGCCTTTTTCACACAGTTTTTAAACCGAAATCTTCGAAAGGCCTTGCTGATTCTGCTGCAATCAATTTGTGATAAATTTACTTACTAAATTCGTAGAAAGATTTACTTTAAATAATTAAACAGATGTCAATACTTATGCATTTTCGCTTTGGATTGTCCATTATTATTATGCTAGATTTGTGACACACTTTGTTTATTAGAAATCCAAGGCAGAGGAGGTCGTCTAGTTACATAATAGCCTAGATAACTGGATCAGATTATTATTTTCATGGTCTGTTGTTAAATTGAACTTGAATCATGAATCTACTAAAAACAAAGGAAGATATGGAGTCTTTCAGTTGCTTTAATGAGCAGAAGCATGCTGATCACCTAGTCCTGTGTATTGATAACTAAAGAAAGGTTAGAGTTTGACTATGTAGTTCAAACTCGGAAAATGTGACCTATCATCCATAAAGGAACACCTCTCGAGATTATTATAATTGGAATTGGTGATTTGCTACCTACATGTAATCCAGTACTGTATTGTTCTTGGCATATTAGTATAATTTTGTTGCTCTACCATCAAACGCTTTAGCAAACGGTTCATTGTAATACAATTCACTGATTCTTGGCTTATTGAGTTCGAAAAATAATTGCTATTCTATTATTCTTGTATGATCGTTGCTTCAAATAGTAACAGAAGTGTGTTTTTCAGTGTGAAGAGTTATGGGAATCGAAGGCTCACATACCTCGTATATCAAAAGCTAGAGGACTTCCAAAGTTGTCTGCTTATTTACTCTCAGTCATGGATGGCAAACGAGTAAGAAATCTTCTCCTTAGTCTCTTCCTTCCATTTCAACCCCCACCCCAATCCACCCTGAACTCCTAATTGCAGAAGTTGATTACATGAGGTTGACTGTGTCATTCTGTTCACTTTTGCTGATGACAGACCAGAATAACTCAGCAGGATTTGTGTGATCATGTATGGGAATTTCACTATACGGAGGTACGTCCTCTCTCCTAATCTTTCTGTTAAATTGTGGCCTTATCAGTGTCTACTTCAACATCAGTTCAATGCTATATCTGGAAGCTATTACGTGGAAGAATAAAATCTCCATTCACTTGAACAAACTCATGCTAACCTTATTATGCTCGAGTGTAGCATTTTTATGTGCTCGAAGATGCTATAGATTGATGCTAACTGGAATCAGCATTTAATGCGTATCTTGCCTGGCAGAAGTGATAAAGTAACACTGCATCTCGTTAAGGTGCAGAAGCTTTTTCCTTGGTCATTGCCTCTGAGTTCTCCTTTTCTCCCAGTACTTAGGTTGGCTTGGTTTAGTCGCTCTTAACATTTTTGTTGGAATATGCACTTGGGCCCATATTTCTTTCTCTTTTAGGGTTTTACTTAGTTTTACTTATGTACTCTTTGTACTAAACTCCTATATATATGGTGGGACTAGCATAATAAAAAGTATTCCTTTCCCAAAATTCTTTTTGGTATCAGAGCAAACTTAACCCTAGCAAAAACCGTCGCCCTCCTCCTAACCCGAGGGATCAGATCTCCTTCCCATCAGCCATCGTTGTCTTCTCTCTCACGGCTAGTTTACTTGTAGATCAGACTTTGTGGGCTCTCCTGTGATAGGTTAAGAGCCTCCGTTCTCTCATTATTTGTCCTTGGGTGACCGAGTATCCGGTCTCCACTGTCTAATTTGTCGCTATTATTCAGCAGATTGCGTGTTCTTGTTCTGGTCCACTAGCCCGTGTTACTAGTGTATTGCACGGGATTAGACAGTTGATATGTTCACCAAGTCTATTGGTCCGGGGCTCTTACAATTATCTCTTTGCAAGTTCGGGCTCGTCAGCATCTTCACCCCAGCTTGAGGAGAGTGTTGGAATATGGATCGGGCCTATATTTCTTCTCTTTTAGGGGTTTTACTTAGTCTTAGTTTTACTTATTTATCTTTTGTGTTAAACTCCTATGTATATATATATATACATATATATATGGTGGGACTAGCATAATAAAAAGTAATCCTTTCCAGAAATTATTTTATTTTATTTAGTCGCTCTTATCATATTATTTAGCTAAGACACGGCAGAGTGAACCCCAGTGTCAAAAGGAAATTGGAGAAACTTTTCCAATAAAAGTAGAATCATAGTATGAAAAATCACACAGTTTAGTTCAAATATGGCAGAATTATAATCTGAAAAATGGGCATGCATATTTTAAGAAAAAACATTCAAAACTTAAACACTTACATGTTCTCCTGTCACATTCTTTTTCTGGTGCGTGGTAGTGAAATCTCCAGTAAAGCAACTTCATGTGCAGTTCCCTACTTGTTGAGTTCGTATACCGATATTGTTCTGTAGATGAAAAGTCTATGATTAGGTGTACTATACAATCCTTTACGAGGTCTATATCTATTTCATGGAAGCAGGCTAAGAATAATGCCATCTTTTCTGAAGAAAGAAGCCTTCTGCTGGAATTTCACTATCATAGGAATGCTCACAGTTAGTTTATGGTTCATGGGCTTTCTTTCTGTGGTTGATGAACAATGAATTCGATCTGCTTGACCTCCCATAGCGGCCATCCTCATTAGGAGTGGAAGGAACTTTATCTAGTAACCAGATTATGCGTATATTGAGCCACTATCTTACTGGTTATCAATTATCAGCATACCGCTCATCATACCAAGAAACATCTGTTGTGTCCCAGTTAGAATCCTCTGATAGCTATGCTGTTGTTTTGCACAAAAGGTAATCATCTGACAAAGTTCTCCACAGGCTGCCCCGGACTACTGGCGAAATCTGGATCCCTACTGGAGCGGCACAGGAACCCCGATGAGGAGGTACTTCCTCCCAGATGGCAGTGTAATTGCCGACCAGGATGACAAAGTGTGGGGTGGCCACGAATCCTGCTACACCATAGTCACTGGCCTGCTGGATCAAGGTAAGATAAGGGATCACTACGTGAGAATCAACAGGTGGCCAAAGCTGGCAGTCGAAAGAAGACCAGACTGGAGCTGGGTGCTATCCAACCATCTCTACTGCTATACCAGCGTGCCTGATCCCGAGAAGGAAGATGGACCCGGACCTTTTTTCCCCCTTTACTGAGGATGAGATGGATCTCTCCATCTCTGTATGTAGACTGGACAGCAAGTACTTGTGTTTATTTTTTTACTCGCTTGACTGTGTGGTGCAACTGTGTGGATGATGAACATCATTTTGTGATGGATGGCTTCTGGTTTCCTGCCTGACTTGCACTGGTGATTTAAACAAATCTATTGTAAGAAATATTTGGCCGTCTTTGAACTTAGTTCTGGTTTGGGTAGTTGAGCTTCAGATACATCTATATGCATCTTTTGTGATCTGTGGTATTTTTCTGAGGCTGGATGTCCATCTCTATCTCTGTATGTAGATGGACAACAAGAACTTGTGTTCTATTTTTTTACATGGTCGACTGTTTGGGTCGAGCCATATACTTGGTGCGACTGTGTGGATGATGGAACAGGGTTTTGCTGATGGATGGTTTCTATTTTCGTGCCTACCTTGAAACTGGTTGTTTTAAGCACAGTATTGTTAGAAATATTGCTTTGGTTTTGGAAGTTGAAATACATATATATATATATATATATATATATATGTCTATGTGTTATTTGTGGTATTTGCAGAGGACAAGTGTCTGTATAATACCTTTTCGTCGAGTTGTGTGAGATTGGGAGATTTCCCAGGTAAAATGACAAATGGCTCGAAGCCGCAAAACGCTTTTTTTTTTGTTAAGCCGCCAAAGCCAATCGTGCTTGCTGTCCGGCAGTCATGTTTATCTTTTCATGGTTTGTCAGTAGCATCATTCCTTTGGAATGAAGAAATACCGGTTGGCAGAGACGCATGTTTTGGGCGATGCTTCTTATCTGGATTGACGTTTAAATTTGTAACAATAAACAATGCAGTCTGTTTTTCTGGCGGGCTTTTGTAAAGAGAAATGATATAGAGCACAAATTCTTTCACATGAATTTTACAAAAATGGTAAGCTTCGCGTGTTTATACCAAATGAATGATTGAGATTAATGTTAAACGTTGTGAGGATTGGTATTAAATACATGAGGTTGATTATTCTTGTGATTTTCTTGTTAAAAATTCATGCGTTATATCATTTTTATTTTCTGAAGGGCATGACACCAATGGGGAACTCAAATAATGCAGAACCTTTTACTGAGTAACTTTTTTGTTTTATTTGTGCTCCATGGTGAGTTGATAATTGACATGGGGAATAGAGAGAGACGGAGAGGTCATGTTGACTCGGCCCGGATATTTTGAAAAATTGAAGGTATGTTTAGTCTGGACCGCGTCAATTCGAACATGATTAGTCCGACATATATTTTTTATTTTTTTAGGCCAAAAGACCGAAAAAAAAATTATATTTTCTTAGTCCAAAGGTCAAAATATCACATTGTTAGAAAAATGTTTGGGGGGACAAGAGCTATTTATAGGTCTATTTATTGGCTTTTATATTTGTTGTGCAAACAATGTGGATAAATGACCTTTTCTCATGTATTAATTAATATGAGTGTATTTATATTATATATAATATAAACAACACAAGTGAACATGTTTCTAAAGTGGTTTGGGTGTTGAGGTCAAAATTTTGAATCTCAATATCCACTCAAGTGTATATATATTTTTTAATATATAAGATTTAAATTAAATTAAAAAAATAGGCGTGCTAGGACTTCCGTCGGGCCCAAAACTTGGGCATGGCCCGGCATATTTTGTATTGGGTTGACACAGAATTAAACGGGTTGCGCTAGTTAATTGTTTAAAAATGGTGCTGACGGAGCCTGGTTGTATGCTAATTTCTATGGGCAAAGTTTGATTTCGAGCGAGATATATGGAGTATTTGCAAATTCTTGTACTTTTAAAAATTGAGTTTTTTCAAAAACACCCCCCCGTGTAACTTTTGACTTTTGACTCTTTTTTATATTTTTTTTTATATATTAGGCACGGTCAAAAGTTATTATTACAAATACCTCCAAAATTGCTTTGACGGTAGAACAAGCAAAAAAAATTTGAAGAAGAATTTGTAAACACGCTAATTAAAATGAGCGAGATACCAATTGAGAAATGCTACAAAACCCATGCATGAAGTAGAGAAAGCAGGTTGGGATGCAAGTATTCCTTGTGAAATTTTTATTGTGGGCTTCAGTTAATTTTATGTGGTCCATATTTGTAAATATAGTTTTGAACTTTAATTTTGATAGCAGTGTGAACTCAACTCCAGTATCTCTTGGTCCACTATGTTTGACTAGTAGTGTAGGCCTGTTAGTCGCTCAATCTTTAATGGATAAGATTATAGGCTCAACATCTTTTGTAATGGGGTTCTTGTCTATATAGGGTGTATTTGATACCGTGGTTGTGAGTGAATTAAGTGGTGCAGAGCAAGGTTATCCGACATTTGCCATCGTTTGGTGCCCACGCACAAAAACACGCTCGACCCGGGTTTGTCGCTTGGTTCTACCGCGTTTGTAATCCCTCCAAAATCTTGCGGATTACACATCCCACGAGTTGCCCAACCTAGCCGATTTCCGAAACAACCTCACTTGTCCAATAAATTATATCTTATACCTTGTTTAAAATCCATCTAAAACCTAAAAATTGAATTCTCCTTCCCGACTCCCGTGTTCTTCGTGACTGCGCTTCCAACAAATCTTCTCCTTCCGCCATGCTTTCAGGTAAATTATTCATCTTGTCATCCTCTCCACTCAATCACGCAAAAGTTTTCCCTACAATTTCTTCTCTTATCCCTGGGTTTTGTTGGGTGCTCGTCATAGACGTTGTCCTAGGGTTTTGGTCAGAAATACGGGTTAGTTCATGTTCTTGGCTTTGTTATATGTCATTGTTTTCTTGTAATAACCATATCATGGATTTGATTTGCTACAAACTCCATCGCACATTCGTTGCAGATTGTTTCCCGTCGTGATGTCCTTTGTGGATTTTATTTTCTCTTGAATTAAAATATATTAGCTATTAGATTTTTCCTTTTCGCAGTAGGTAGTACCAATTTGCATATATTCTCGTAATTGGTAGTTGTGGTTTTCATAAGTTGTGCTGACAATGGCATCTTTACAAGATTCTTGCATATGGAAATCATTGTTGTGCCGTTAATGCTTAAGATTGAGGAGGTTTGTTCAGGGAATTCTTTTATGGAGCCTTTAATGCTTAAGAAAGACTCATTCGAAGGGAAAAACCAATATATGTCTTCGTCTCAGCATATTGCCTATGCACTTGATTAACTTGTAAAATTGACTTTTCCATTACCCCGTGGCTCATTTTAACCATAAGTAAAATTGCTTGTTAGAGGATGCTGGAGAATTAACTTTTGGTCTATAGCAAGTGTTAGTCTCTATTTCCTTATCATCTTCAACTTTTCCTGTGTAATTGTTTCTAAAAGCTAACCTTCCATTTTAAAACATGTTCATATGTTGCAAAAATTGTTTTTAGACATGTTCTATGATGAATGAGATGAATTTCTCTTGTGTTCTGATTTTTCAACCTACTTTATTAAGGTTCGTTCTGATTCTTAAAATTGTTTTCTTCTGTTTATAATAATGTGAACAATTGTGGTTGGTTTATGATAAAACTAAGTTTACGATGAACTTCTTGCTTATTGAAACACTCTTACTTTGTGGAAGATTGTTTCTTCTTGCGCTGCCTACAATCCTTGCTTAGAGGGAAACCCGAACAAAATCACACGGTATCGTAAGCGTAAGCGTAACCCTAATGCACAGCCAAAATACTCATTCTTCATAAGATTTCAGAAAGATTAGCCTTCCTCGAATGAATTACGCAAGAGTCCAGCAGGGAATGCTTCAAAAACTTGTGGATATCACACCAGGCCTTCTCCGAACTATGTCGAATCTTGTGGGATGAAT
>JAOWBN010021547.1:0-10616 GCA_028565015.1 Pinguicula moranensis
GGGATGCCTAGAACTCACAAGTGCCAAAAACTTATGTCTAATGCACCAAATCATAATCTCCAAGTGCTGTAAAAAAACAGAAATTTGTTAAGTAAAGCATCCATCTGACAGAGGCCGTCTGTCAACGGAGTTCAACCTTCGAGAACAATTAACTTAAAAGTGGGTAGTTCACTTGCTTAAATATACCCTACTCAAAAGTGGACAGTATGTAAGGATAAAGCTAACATTCCATTCCAACTACAGTATGACACAAAGCTGAAAGGGTACATGTATGATCATAAGATTCCCAATTTGCTTGGAAGAGATGCAGCATAGGAAAAAGCAATCATCAATTAAAATTTATTTTCTGCATGCCCCACCACTCATCTCAGTACCATAAGTAGGCAATTCATAGAGTAAAATGAAAGAATGTGACCATTTGCACCTGTTTTGTCTTCAATATACTCTCCTGGAGATGATTCAGGTCCTGAAGCATTGCTGAAATAGAGCCTCTGAATGAAGAATCTAAAATTTCAAGAACATTTGACATACCTACTAGCTTTGACAAAATTCTCACAAGAGAATCCAAGTTCCTTTTCATCTCTACAACTGTAAGCTTATCTATAAAGAGTGTCAAGGCAAAAAGAACCTTTAGTGCATTTTCTCAGAGCAAAAAATTATTAAACTTGAGAGGCTTAAATACTAGGATACATATAGCCTTCAGATCTGCCAATAGGCTTTTAAATGTCAACCTGCACCAGTCCTTGATAACCTTCTCATCAAGCAAGAATGCAATAACTGGGTCACTTGATACAGCCCCTTCATCCATACATACATCTGTGACATCTGTGTAACCCTATTAAGGAAACATAGGCCCCAAAATGTAATTTAATGCATACAAAAAGGAATGTACATAAGAATAAGAATACAAGCTTTCTTATGCATATGCTCAAACAAGTAAGGCACAGTCACGAGCAATGGACCATAAAAAAAAGTTGTCCAAGAAGTAACTACAGAAATCAATTTAGTGAACAAAACATAGAGGAAGAGCAGAAATGAAATCAACAACAAGGCAATCTTATCATACAATAGTTAGTTCCTACACATTTAAAAGCACATAGAATGGATGCTTGCAGAGTAGAGAACTAAACAACCTTACGCTGAAAAAAAATTATATGCATTTTCTCCACTGCAGATAAAAAATATTAGATGGTTAAGGATACAGTGGCAAATCAGAGAAACTAGGTTATTCTCTAAGGCGACATTAAACAGAGAATATAGCCGTTGAACATCAGCAATAAGCTGATTGTCATCATCATCTTTATCTTGCAATCTGTCATCAAGCGTCTTGGATATAAGACCTGCTTCGGTACATTCATCATGAAGTCGTGGATGGAGCTTGTTTTCGTCCTTGGGCAAGGGAATTCTACATATGGGGCAATTTTCACACCTTCGACAGCATTCATCGCATAGAGCAGCATGACCACATGAAACAAGAACACTTTGCACATTGTGTCCACATCTCCTCAAATCCCTAGTGGCTCTACATCTCTCGACTTTAGCTTCATGGCATAGCTCTATTGGATCAATCGACGCCAAGCGAACTAACGCCTTCTAAAATCAATTCAGCAGCTCCAACGTCAGGCAAGTCAAATCCAAAACAGTAAAAATCCCACAGAAACAACAAAATTAGCACTTTTGGAGTGCAATGGATACAAGCATAATAACAGAACATTTGGCGCGAGACGACTCTGTAGCAAACAAGGGGAAAGAGTTATACCTGTCTCCGAGAAGCAGTTGGTTCGTCGGCAAACCAACCAGCCATTAATGAGGACGTTATACAACTGCCGTCTGCCAGAACCAAACTTGAATAGACTGGGTAAGGCAAAGCTCCTCCGATTACCGCAATGGTAGCAGCATTTGACTGGAAAGCGACTGACAGGTTTTCCGGTCTTTAGGGTTTTGGGCCAGAATCTAATTGGTATCCATTGGGTCAATGCTCAGCCCAATATGCTTAAATTTTAAATTTAACTTGCATCAGTTCTAGAGTCGTCTAGAATTTAGATGAATGTGTGTGTATTCAGTATTTCATTAAAATTTGGTGGAACAAAATTAGTAAATGGAACAATGTATTTATCCATTAAACTTTTGCCCCTTCTTGAACAATTCAGCTGACAACTGTGATAATGGCCCTGGAGAAATGATACAGTGTATTAAAATTGCAACGCACTAACACACTAATGAACTAAATGAACAAAAATATCCATGTGTTGGATTTCGTGCCGATATTTAACACGAGGGTAATTGGATGTTTTCCGCCCATTAGTGCACTATTAGTGTGCTATTTTTAATGCGCTATATCATTTCTCATTGGCCCTGGACTCCTGCTTTGGATTGCGCGGTCTTTATTCCATCGTTTCAAAAATGTAGCAATATCATTTCCAATAAAATAAGTTTCAACAGAAAATTTGTGATAATAATACCGAAGAATCTAATGTACACAACACAAGCTACAAAAAAAAATTGGGGAGTTGCTAACCAGAGGAACGAGATGTGGCGCTGAACGTCACAAAACTATAGCATTATTTCAGCAATCTGGACAACATTAAGACTTAAGAGCAACACTATTTGATCACCTCAAACAAAAATGGTTGGGAAACAAAGAGAAACTAAATCAAAGGGCACGTGGCATTATCTCAACCATACATCTAACAAAGTTAGAAGATGAATGTCTTAGTTTAAATCTCCGTTTGGCGCATGTTGTTTGCACACAAAAATATTTCAGCCTTCATACCTATAAATATCCCACTCCATCTACTCATTTTACTTAAATTCCATTTTCAACTTGATTAGTTAGAAAAAAGATTTGTTAATTCATTCAGCAAAGCGCAGAGAAAAAAAGTCAACAATTGGTTACTAAGGTTCCGTATAAGAGTTGAGTTTTTCTCATTTTTTTTTAAAATAATTTTAAAATAGTATTTTAAAATTCAACTTTTGCTTCTCTTTTTTCTTTTTTTCTTTTTTTCTGTCAAAATTCATTTTTTTTCAAAGTAGGTAATAAGTTACTTTTTTTTTCTTTCGAATGATAATCTTGCAAATAAATGAAAGTTACCTTAAAAAAAATTAACTATAAATACTATTAAACAAAATGAGAAAATAACTATGAATACAAAATAGATCCTAAGATGTACATTCATGCCCAATTCCTAACCAAATTCACTCTACTCTACATTGCTCTGATCTAAAAAATACCCAAATCTTAAACCAAATGGGTATGTCATCTTCATTGATGTCATACCTTCTTAAGTCTCATTTCCATCGCAGTCTCTTGATTTGGGTATTTTTTAGCTAAGAACTTTGATGTAGAGTAGGGTGAATTTGGTTAAGAATCGGACATGAATGTATGTTTTAATAACCCATTGTTGACATCTTTCTCATCAATTGCTGTTTGTGAATGAATCAGCAAATCAAGAGAGACATGTTGAATAATCGTAAAAACAAACAAACTAGTTTCCTTCACTCTCAATAAACAAGTCAGAAAATGGGGATAACAAAAAAACAAGCCTTGTCTTTGGATGGGTACAAGAGAGTTTATATAGTCCCGTTCAGGTTTATACATCAACGAATGATACTCAAAAATTCATTTAGTTTGGGATAGTCAACTTGCGGAATGGATATGATAGTGGGGCGGGGGTGATAAAAACCTGCTTGAGGTGTAATACGATGGCCCATTGAATTCATGCTATCTAGAAGTTTTACACTTGTTAGATACGAATCAGATACGTCTAATAAGTTCAAACGAAATAAATATGTCATTGCTGGATTACTTATTTCCCTATTGTTCCCGGCTGTGTTTTGCTTTCTACAACTGTACTAGAAATTTGAAGTGCTAATATTCTCATGCTTCTGAATCTAACTTTATGAATAATGTTACTTTTCAATCTCTTTGGTAAAGCTCAACATATACTCTCAGAAATAATGGGGATCGTTTTTGCTGATCTTGTCTTCCCAGTATTGATGCAAGAGGATATGCAAAAAAAGGAAGTAATTGTGATATTTTTCTAATGGAGGCTGATTTCAGTATTTTGGGCATGTCTTTTGTTGCGATTATCAGAATTGTACATAAGACCCCAATTTCAAAAAAACAACTTAACCTCTCATGTCTATAAATACCCTACTCCACTCACTCTTTTACTTAGATCACATTTTTCAACCTTATTAGATAGAAAATATTTTTTTAGTAAAAATTTAATAAAAAATAAATAAATAAATTTCATGAATTAATTTTTTTGAACCAAATTGGTAAAAATCGATATATTGAAATTTTTTGGTATTGTTAATTTGATATTGGTACCAATACTGAATACCTAAAGAAAATTGAAGAAAGAATTCCTTGAGGGAGCTGGTCTCGGCTCGCAATTATGGAACCTCAAGCGGGGGGAAATCGAAGAAATAATTCCCTCAACCTGGATAGTAGACAAGCAAAACCACCCGCTCTACTCAGAAAGCAAGTCGTAGATACATACCTCAAAAGAAATAAAAAGATGTATGTAGTCGTACCTACCCATACCTCAAAAGAAATAATGTGAATATTTTCGTAGAGACCCCCAACTTGTAGATAAAGGCGACCCAAAATAATAATAATAATAATAATAATAATAATAATAATAATAAATAACAATAAAATAAACATATAAGATAAATAAATCAATAAATAAAAATAATATATATATATATATAAATAGGTAAATAAGAATAGAAATAATCGAAGACAATAAATACATAAATAAATACCTTCCTAAATAGACTAGTAAATAACTAAATATAGCTTACCCCCCTAATCTATCATACCTACCTCCGTCTGTGCCGTACAACTTTGTTTCTTTATTATTTTTTTAGTCTCTTGATACACTTTCAATTTTGAAGTGAGATTTGGGTTCCCCTGACTTCTTCTTCTCATAGTGAGCTCAAAATTCAACACCCAAATCACTTATTCTATGTACATTATCGGAGAGATTGCAATGAAACAGAGTAGGCAAATCCTAGAAAATCCCAAAAACAAAACCAGAAAAATTGAATCAAACGAAAAAGGCAATCAAATTCCCGATTCATAACCAAGATCCACTGTCGTCTCCGTTGGATTGGTTCTTCACCTCTGCTGTCGGCTTTTTCTTAGTGTATGGTTCACCGAAGTCTTTGTCCGGTGCACGTCCATTGTTTCTCGATCGTATCAAAAAAAGTGACAAGATCATCATCTTCTTTCTGCGGTTGTTCTTCTTGTTTCTGCCTCTCTCTGTTGAAGCCAATTCTGGCAAGTTCTGAAGCTGATCAGGTGGAAGAACAAGTTGAGGATCAGGATATGCGATCAAACGCAGTTGAGGAAGAAGAAAACAGAGGAAGAGAACAGATCTCCACTTCATGCCTCCACGTTCAAAGTCAGCCGCACGATCAGCAAAGAAAGACTAAACCACAACCATTAGATCCAAGTTGATTTTACTTATGAAGTTGCTATAGCGTTTTACCCTAGAGAAATGAAATACAGTTGACTTTTCCTGCGCATTCACTGTGCATCGTTTGTAATTGGGTGATTCCAGCAAGATTGCTTAAGCTTCTTTTGTCTGCTAGACCCACACTTTATCCAGCGTGACCAATTGCTCTAACTACGAGTTTCTACATGGTATCAGATCATAAGGGTGTAAAATGGCCGAAAATGTTTTCTTAGAAGAACAAATTCAAGTTCACGGATCAGACAGTCCGGGAACTCAAATCGTTGGAATTCTCCTGAATGATACAAATTATCTCATATGAAAAAGTGCGATTGAGTAAGCACTTGAGGCCAAATTCAAGATTGGATTCGTAGAAGGAACCCTTGAGAAGCCGAAGGAAGATCACAAATTATTTTCAAAATGTAGACGTGCAAATAGTCTTGTCTGCTCGTGTCTGAAAGGTTCGATGATTCCGGACCTAATGCGCCAGTTCATGTTTGTACATGATTCTCGACAATTTTGGAAGGATCTTGAGCAAAGATTTGGCACCGCAAGCCTTCCCATGTTGTTCGAGTTGAAGAGGACAGTAGCTCTGCAACAGCAAGATTCTGCAACAGTGGGAGAATACTTTGGTAAACTCAAGCAAGTGTGGGATCAATTACGGCCATTGCCCCAAGTAGATGGAGAAGTTGGAATACTGTTAAAGCAACAAAAGAATGAGAATCGGGTGATAGAGTTTTTGATGGGGCTCAATGATGCTTATTATAAGGACAAGCCAGATAATTGGTCTCGATCTTTTGCCCCGAATGGATAAAGTATATAACATGATCACAACTGCATAGAAGCATATACAGGTTAGTCTCAATATGGTTGTTGGTACCAAAGAGATGAATGTGGGCTCTTATGACTAAAAGTGGTGGCTGGAACAAAGGGAAGAGTGAAAATTTTGAAAAAGGGATCCTTATTGTGGTCGGACTGTTGATAAAATAGATATGTATTACAAATTGAAGGGACGTCCGGAGTGCAATCACTATGGTAAGAAGGGACACCTGATGGAGAATCGCTATCAACAAAGAGGTTACCCTAAGCAACAAGCAAAGTAGTCAGGAACGCAATACACTTCAGACCATCAAGTAGCCGATTCCAGTATTGACAATTGGAGTGCCACACCGTTGGAGTATAAGAATGAGGATGTGGGACATCTTTATGAGGTAATTGGCCAAATACAATGAGATTTATCTAGATCCACAAAGGGCAAAGAGGTATAGATTCCCAGCAAGAAAAGGCAATAGTCAACATGGTTCAGTTTGAGGATTTTGCAGGTACCTCTCTGCTTCCACTTTTAAATTCAAATATGTGCAAAACATTGTTGAGTGAAGGCTGGATCATTGATACGGGAGCTACTAGCTACATGTGCATTGATCTAAACATGGTTCTTAATATGAAAACTTACAAAAATTTCACACCTATCCATTTACCAGATGGTTCAACTAAACCTGTTGTCTGCTACTGTGTTGTTAACCTCTCTAATATCCTCCTGCTCAAATCCTATTTACATGTCCCTAACTTTAAGCATAACCTCTTATTTATCAGAAAGCTCCTGATGCATTCTTCCATATCCTGCTTGTTCTTATGCAATTTTTGTGTGTTACTGGATCTTGAGTCCAGCAAGATCCTTGCTGTAGGAGTTATGGTTCGGGACTTGTATGTTTTGTGTGATATCTCTTTTGATCAAAGGCTCATCCACCAAGTTCAGTATGTCATTCATCAAAAGCTGTTTTCACCCACTATATTTTGTAAAGTTCCCTTGGAAAAAACATGTTCAGAACTTGCCAGTGTTGGCTTCAACATTGGATTACTGCCATGTCTGATGAACTACAAGCTTTGGAGTCAAACAAAACATGGGAACTCACTAACTTGCCACTTGGTAAGCAAGCCATTGGTTGCAAATGGATTTATAAGGTAAAATGCAGGACGAATGGTACAATTGAGCGGTATAAGGCAAGGCTTGTTGCCAAAGGTTACAATTAGGTAGAATGAGAGGACTTCAACAAAATATTCAGCCCAGTTGCAAAGATAGTAGCCGTGCGTATGTTACTGGCCATTGCTGCTTCATGTGATTGGCCTATTCACCATTTAGATGTGAATAACGACTTCCTTCATGACTCACTTGATGAAGAGATCTTCGTGCACAAGGCTACACGACAGCCAAGAAGGGCCAGGTATGCCTGCTCAAAAAGCCCCTGTATGGGCTTAAACAGTCCTCGAGGCAGTGGAACATCCAATTGACAACTGCTCTGAAGGAGTATGGCTTCTCACAATCTTACAATGATCATTGCTTTTTTGCACTTTTCCTTATAGTATATGTGGATGATTTGTTACTCACCGGTACATACCTGCAGCAACTGTAGAAAGTCAAGAACTACCTACATCATGCTTTCACAATTAAAGACCTTGGTGAAGCTCACTATTTTTTGGGCATGGAACTGACAAGATCCACATATGGCCTATATATCTGCCAACAGAAATACCTCAAAGAACTTCTCTGTGGTACTGGCTTTGCAGACCACGTTTCTGCTGCAACACCTCTTCCTCCTGGCATTAAATTTGCTGCTCTTGGGTCTGATGCTTCTCCTGTGTATCACAATCCAGCAAAATACAGAAGGCTTGTTGGGAGACTATTATATCTCAACTACACTCGGCCAAATATCAGTTTTGCAGTCCAACAATTAAGCCAATTTATGCAAGCCCCTCATGATTCACATTGGACTGCAGCTGCTCATCTCCTCCACTACCTCTCAGACACTCAAGTTGTGGGCCTGTTCTATTCCTCTCACAGTACACTCATGCTGCACGTCTTCTCTGATGCTGATTGGGGTGCTTGTAAATCAACCCGTCATTCACTTACATGCTATTGCATTTTCTTAGACACTAGCCTCATTTCTTGGAAGACCAAGAAACAGGCAACATCATCTTGTTCCTCAGCGGAGGCTGAGTATCGCGCCATGACTGCTACAGTTCGAGAGATGCAATGGATCCTTTATGTTCTTCGTGATTACAGACTACCAACAACACTCCCAATTCCTCTGTTATGTGGCAGCCGCACTGCAATCTCCATCACAACGAACCCTATCTTTCACGAACGTACCAAGCACATAGAAATTGATTGCCACGTTGTTCGTGACCAATACAAATCAGGGATGCTACTTCCTGTGCATGTTACCTCCAGCCAACAAGTAGCAGATTTATTGACAAAAAGCTTGTCCGCTGGTTCTTTTTTCAACCTCCTTTCCAAGATGAGCTTGTAGAATGCTCCTCTTAAGGGGGGTGTTGAAGCCAACACTGGTAAGTTCTGAAGCTGATCAGGTGGAAGAACAAGTTGAGGATCATGAGATGCGATCAGACGCATTTCAGGAAGAAGAAAATAGAGGAAGAGAACAGAGCTCTACTTCATGCCTCCAAGTTCAAAGTCAGATGCACGATCAACAAAGAAAGACTAAACCGCAACTGTTAGATCCAGGCTGATTTTACTTATGAAGTCGCTATAGCATTTTATATTCATAGATAGCATTTGTTTATTTCATTATTCTGCCACACATTGGGCGCCAAATCTCCCTGTATAAAAGCCGATGATTGGCCAATGTAAAACCTTAGAGAAATGAAATACAGTTGACTTTTCCTGTACATTCACTGTGCATCGTTTGTAATTGGGTGATTCCAGCAAGATTGCTGAAGCTTCTTTCGTCTGCTAGACCAACGCTTTATCCAGCGTGGCCAACCATTCTAACTACCAGCTTCTACACTCTTCCTCTTCTTTCTCGAAATAATCCCTAACCTTAGGCTCCATTGTTGCTCTGTGAACGAGGAGTTTTTACCAAGGTTGCCGAAGAGCAACTGACTTTGATTTTGTTCAGCACGATCGAGTTCTTATGGTTTGAAAACAGAGTACCTGCATTTTGATGGGAAAGAGCATTTATAGTCCCCAATTATATTCATTTCTTTGCAGTAGGCCCAATAAGAATATAAAAGTAATTGGGTTATAAAGCCCAAATTCACTACAGTTATAAGCTTGATTTTTCTTTTGGTCTATACAATTTAAAAAAAAATGAAATTGTGGCTTCTGTTGATGGTTGTCATTAAATAAAATTGAATGCATTCAATTTGAAAAATGAAACTTTAATAATGATGCGTGAGAGGATACTCAGTCGTCAGTATCCCCATTTGATGGAGGATTTGTTGAAAATCAACCCCTGCCCATTACAAAGCCCAACCTACGGTTATTTCTGCCCAAGGTGATTAAAAGCCCAATAAAACCCAAGACAATGGAAGCTTCTCAACAAATGTGGAAGGAAGCTTTTTTTAAGAAAAAAGTGTAGAAGGATGTAGAAAGGAGATTTTGTAGGAGAAATGTGTAGAATTTTTTTTTTTAAAGGCAGAGAAGTATGTAGAATGTGCTAATAATATATGACTAGGACTATTTCTTAATTTAATATTTGTATGTTGTAGATCGAATGGTGAGGACTATAAATACCCTCCCTTTTTTTGTTAAGTTAAATACCCTCCCTTGCACTTGGGGTTAGATTTAGCTCCAAAAAATTAGCAGCATTCTTAGTTTGTGTGGTGTCTTGAGTGTAAGGTGTGACTGCATTATCAACTTTCCCGTGTTCTTGAGATGATATTAAATAAATAAAAATAAAAATTACATGTAAATATTTTTTTTAATCATAGTTGATCACTCCTTCACCTTCCCAGACTTGATGGGTTAGACATATGAATGTTATCTGATTTTTAAAATGCTGTACATAAAAAAGATCATGGAGATCAGTCCTATCTAACCATGGCAAGAACAGCCCAGAGCTAAAGAAATTGCACAACTCGCTAAAGAAGGGTCTTTTTTGGGGTGATGATAATGTTTCTGTTGAGTTTTCTTGGTCGGATTTTTAATTCTTAACACTTAATAAACTCGTTAGTAAGCGTTTGGAAGATTAAAAACAAAGAAAAACAGTAAAAACAGTAGGATTTAAGGCCCGAGGTTCACCGTCTCCTTAGATCCGGCTAATCCTCGTTGAGCTTCGGAATCGGAGGCTCTCGTAGCTTATATTAATTTCAAGAATTGTACAAATACAACTTCACAAATAAATCTTCACTAAG
>JAOWBN010021558.1:0-10615 GCA_028565015.1 Pinguicula moranensis
TGGACACATTCTATTATGTACAGATAAAGTCTGTTGTTGTTGGAGGAGAGGTGCTGAACATACCAGAGGAGATGTGGAATTTGTCCACCGAAGGTGCTGGTGGAACGATCATCGACTCGGGAACTACTCTCAGCTATTTTGCTGATCCAGCTTATAAGATCATCAAAGAGGCATTTGTAAACAACGTAAAGAGGTATCCAGTAGTGGAAGGTTTTCCTATACTGCATCCATGCTACAACATCTCTGGAGTTGAGAAGCTGGAGCTACCCTCATTCGGGATCAATTTTCGCGATGGAGCCGTGTGGAACTTCCCGCTGGAGAATTACTTCATCAAGCTTGAGCCTGATGATGTGATCTGCTTGGCAATCCTTGGAACCTCTCGCTCCGCCCTATCAATTATTGGGAACTACCAGCAGCAGAATTTCCATATCCTATATGACACGAAAAATTCGAGGCTTGGCTTTGCGCCAACAAAATGTGCTGATCTATGATAGTATCTCCATTGCTGCATTAGTGTATAGTTTGGTTGGCTCGTGGGTGGGAAACTGTAAACATGATGGGTATTGGGTGGGAGGAAAACAGAGAATGATACTAGAAAATTTTCCTCTTGGTGTAGGAGAACATATACAGATTCAAGATATTCAATGTCATAGACTCCTTAGTGCTTCTTCAACATTTTGTAAGGTGATTATAATGATCCAGCAAACGTTTGCAAATTCATTCAAATTTTATCAATGGAAACATTATTTCACTTCATTGTGGTCTGTGGATGACAGTTACTCATACTCCTTTACTTCTCTGGTTCCAAATTCCGTATTGACCAACTAAGAAGAGAAGGGAGAAAGAGATGAACTAATAAGAACTGGCGGATAATTGTTTCAACTTCGATATACCCCCGGTTTTCTAATTTTAGAAACTGATTTAAACCTCTGGGGGATCGAAGAATTGTTGGTAAACCCTTGAGACAGTTTGTTTGCACCTCTGGGCGACAGAAGTTGAATGAAGAAAGTGGACGACTTGCTTAAAATCTTCAGTAGAACCCTCCACACTCTAAATCACCACAAACCCTCCATTCCGAAAGTAGCAATTTTGACTCCTTTCTCTTTCCGTGTCTGTCCATGTAAATTTCTTCGGCCGTCAGATACTCGGCGTTGGCGGGTGTGTTTTATCTGATTGATTATATGTATGTGCAGATGGATCCGTCAGAGCGATACTGTTACTACCCGACATTGCGCTGGAACTCTCAAGTTGAAGAGTACTTCGTTAAAGCCTACGGAACTGATCATTTCGCTCGAATTTCGAAGGCTCTGGCGTATGTATCTTTATTCCTTCCCATCTCTATTTCTCTCTACTCAGTCGTCGCAATTTTACGGACTGGTGTAATGTATCTTTGTACAATTAATGTCTTTCTTAAAGGGACTTTTGCGTGCAGAGAGTTCAGTTCTCTGTGCTAAGCTGGTTGGTCCCTTGCAATGCTTTAGGAATGAAACCGTGATTGATGATAACAATAGGTTTGGCATGTTCATTAACACATGTGCTCAAGTAAAAGGTAGTCTTTGGCTGGTTTCTTCTGCAGATAATTTAAAGATTTGCGTGATCATTTATAGGATTCTTCACGATTATTCGACAATAGAAAATGGGATCTTGGGGCTTTTGTTGCCTCCTTTATTTCTATTTTGTGTTGTCAATACACTTGCGCATTGTTTGCCATGGGATGATATTGATTCGGGAAATTTGGGGTCTCTACGTTTTCTGGCATTAGAACTGTATCATTTCGTTAGTATTTGGCTCTGAAATGGAATGGAACTCCACCTAACACTAATTCCTGGACGTGTAGTTTGGTGATCCTCTTTTTTGTTGCCTATTTTATTTTTTCTTAAATCAAGTTATCTTTATGCTTCCGTTAGGCGCCCATCATGTTACTCTTGTGTAAGGGTGAACAAGCTCAAGTCAACTAGTGACGCTGTTATTGAGAAGCTACTGGCTGTGCTACAGGAGAGGAGGTTGCAAGACTGTCCTGCCAAAGGAGGAGACAGTGTTCCACACAAGTCAGATGATAGCGTGACCATACAGGTGGATCCTGTTGGTGGCACAGGTGCTTCTGTAGGAAAATATTTTATTTCAAAATGCAGGATACCCAGTTTGGACTATGTAATTTTTGTAAAAGGGTCTGGACCGCACAATATTGAGTATGGGTACAGGAGTGACAAAACCCCTAAAGAGGTAATAGTGAGCCGTAAATGCGCCGAAGCTGTTCTCCGTGGCGCTCATGTAAGTATGACTTCTAGTACCTAAGTAAGATGTGTTTTTTTCCATTAAATTCTAGGCTGAATGCATGCGTCTACTTTCTCTAACCAGTCTACTTTTTGCATTTCTTTTGCTAGGTTCTGATTCGTTCTTAGTCCAATCCTCCTTGGTCTTGGTTATTCTTACATGTCTTTGTTGAAATACTCGTTTCAGGGGAGCTATATTGCTTTGTTAACAGAAGAGCATATCTTAGAGTTTCTCTTGAGAATTTTGATACTTTATAGGTTTATGTTCCTGGAGTTTTAGCCTGTAGTGCTCATGTAGAGAAGGGGGATACAGTTGCAGTTTCAGTTGCTGTGGAGCAACCTGGTACCGATGGTGGATGGGGTGTTGGTTTTACACGTGGTACTGTGCTACAAGGATCAGACGCGGGCAAGATTACATTCCCACAACTCTGCCAAGATTTCCTATTTTCTATTTTCTATTCTAATTATGCTCTTTCAATGTGGTTTAGCCTACTAGTTTTCATTGGTAGAGGTTCTTTTACCTTGTTTTTCTTTGGTTTTTGATAAACATGCTGTTTACCATCTTGTATTGTTTTTCAGATCCTTATCATTTTGAAAGAAGCAGCCTTTATATTGGTGAAGGAACTGCTATGATGTCAAGAGCTGGGCTTTTTCGAGCCTCTAAAGGAGTGGCTGTAGACTTGAAGAACAGAGTTTTTGATCTACCATCTTTTCATGGTACCGCATCTTGGTTATTCAGACCTGCTTGGGTGACTTTGACAAGAGTGATGCTTTTTGGTGTTTTCTTGTATTGTTTATCCCATCTAAATTAGTTAGATGAGACTCGTAAAAAGATTTTAGGTAGAACTGGAAATATGAAGATCAGCACCCAATATTAAGCTGTGCCCATATTTCCTTTCTTCTACATGCTAACTGGTTTATAATTGTTTTTTAATGCATTTGAGCTTCAGAAAATTGTCTGGTGTATGCTCAATCATCTGTATCGATGGTGACAAACAACTGATTCATTGAGATTACAGATTTACTTGAGGGGGATATATTTCTTCAGAACCTGCCCAGCATCATTGTTGCTCACGCTCTAGGTACGTAGTTGATGAGCAAGTTATATAGTTATTAATATATATTTGAAGTATACGAAAGTTTGTTTCCTTTTATATTATGTCTTTATTGACCAATTTCTCCTTTTCATACTGTGTGCTAGCGAAGCTCACAGTCATATTCATCATTAGAAGCAGGATTAAAAGATGTTCTTTAGGAGAAGCGAAGATTTAGGAGAGTAGAGTAATTAGTGAATTTGTCTTTAATAGTCAACTATTTGCGCCAAGAAACATTGTTATTTGGCCGTTCTTTGCATCGAAGTAAGGAACAATTGTTCTTAAAATTAATGCTTGCTTCAACTTTTGGTTTATTAGTCGGCACTTTAATTTCATGTCCTCTGCATGGTTTTTCTTATACCCTTACATCAAACTCTTCCCTCTAATTGCCCCCTAGGTTCAGAGTTCAAACCCCTAGTATTTCGCCTATCCAAAAGAAATTTGGAAAGGCCCTTCCTCTCTAAGTTGCTCCTATTGCTGTATCACAGATCCTCAAGAGGGAGAAAAGATATTAGATATGTGTGCAGCTCCTGGAGGGAAAACCACTGCTATTGCCATCCTCATGCAGGACAAAGGAGAGGTTATCGCAGCTGATCGATCTCATAATAAGGTAGACATTTATACTTGTTTTCTTTTATGCTTTCAACCATATTTTCACTTCTCCAAGCACATAGCCAAGTGGATTGGAAGATGAGAGATAATTTTCACCATGAGGATCCATGAACAATGCAATTATAATCCATCAAAGCTCCTGATCTGATTTATGCTTGAGGTGATGAGCCTGAAGAATTTTGTTAAGAAATTGTGCTTTTGAACACTAGTTTTCATAATTTGTACTTCTTAGTCATAATTCAAGAGCGCATGGAATACCTGGTAAGAAATGAGGAGCTTGGATTTTTCAAAACTTCCTTTTAATTGATGCATACTGCAAAGTTTGAAGTATTATTTTTTTCCGCTTTCAAATTGTCACATTGCCAATGTGAAAAAGGTAAAACCCTGGTGTGAGAATTTGAAGATAAAAGAACTAATGAAATCGCATGTAACTCGCACTCCGCTCACCTGCTCTTGTCTGATTAATGCGTAAATTTACTGTTGAGAAGTTTATTCTACTACTTGACTGGGGCTTTCTGATTTCAGGTGTTGGATATCCAAAAATTAGCAGCTGAGATGGATTTGAAGTGTATAACAACATGTAAACTCGATGCACTCAAATCTGTTCGGGAAATAAATGGCTCTAGTCATATAGATGATCGAGGGTGTGTAGACATTGAGAGCAGTCCGCAGTCAAATTCATTAGCATCCAATGTAGAGGAAACAGCAACATCTACATTGGGCTGCTCTCATGGTGAGTTTATACCCAAATTCCCAGTATAGTCATATGATATGTAAAAGCTAGCGAGCATATTCTCTTTACGTAAATCATAAAATGTGGAAGTCAGGCCTTCTACATTTGCAAGTTGATATAGATATGGCTTTAGGTTTGTAATGTTTGAAATGGGTATTTTCATATTTCCAAAAAAAAAAAAAAGGAAGAAGAAGAAGAAGAAGAAAAATCTGCTCTTGCCATCGAAGGTAAAAACAAGAAAAGATTTTTTATTCATTTTTTGTCTTTATTATTATTTTTATTTTTCATTGTAAAAGCTGAGATTGAAAATGCTAGAAAGCATGCCTCTCTTTGATAGTTTTCGTGACTACATCTATCTGTGCATCATGAGAACAGCGTTATTCTCACTTCTTCTGTATATTGCCTACGTCCTCTGTACTCCATAAAGTAGCTGCTGTTGAGAAATTGAGAATTGAAAATTATACCAACAAGACTGATGTCCGCAAGAGCAATCGGAATTTGAAAAATGGGCCTGGAAGAAGTCACTTGTTAGGTGGTAGAGTTGAATGTTCTAAAGGATTTTTGCCAAATAGCTTCGATCGGGTTCTCCTTGATGCTCCTTGTTCTGCTCTTGGCTTGAGACCTCGACTGTTTGCTGGAGAGGTAGAGATTTTGCTGTATTTGCAACACCTTTCCTTCATTATTTAATGCTCCTTGTTTATAGTCACCGGCATTCCTCTAGTTCTATTTTCTGCATATTTGGGTGTAAGCTGCTGTGACCAATATTAGGTATCTTAATCCTGTCCTTTCCAATTCGTTTGAAGCCGATATTTTAACATATTTTAAACCATATCTGAAAGCATTTATTTTTCTGCCAAAATAAATTAAAGCATTTAGTTTGCACAGTTGATTACATTTCCTTGATAACATTCATTTTGTTCATTTTGCTATGAATTAGATTTCCATTCATGCAAGTGGAATACAGGAAGAAACCAAGATAAATATGTATGCTTTGAGTTATCTGTTACTGCTTTTATAAGTTCATTTTGAGGAACGTAGATGGTGTATCTCAAAATCTCTATGACTTGCCGACAGCTGCGGACATGTTTGCAAAACCTCTTCAATTGATTAATTGTAAATGTGGACTAAGTTGCTTATGTTCAATCTAAAACACAGATCTGCCTAAAGTTTGAAAAGTGTCTTGCTCTTTTCTCCGATAGATGGACCCTCAGTTATTCCTTCTCTTTTAACTTTGATATTTGTAGGATACTGTGGAGTCATTGCGCTCTCATGCCACTTATCAGAAGCGAATGTTTGACCAGGCTGTGCAACTTGTTCGCCCCGGTGGAGTTATTGTATACTCGACGTACGTATTCTTAACATGGCTACATTATTACTTATCTTCTCTCTTTCCTTTCTTAACATCCAATGCGTTTTATCACTACTTTGTTTTTTAACTGAATAGAATAGTAATTGATAGTTCTCCCAAACTGCAGTTGTACAATTAACCCTGGTGAGAATGAAGCGTTAGTCAGATATGCATTGGATACCTATGAGTTTCTCTCATTGGCTTCACAGGTTAGTGTTAGATTTTGTTTAGAGACTTACTAAATCTATTTATTTTCTCCAATTAATTGTCTGCTAGCATCTTAACCATGACAATTGGAATGCCACTATTTTTTACTGCTTCTGTCGTATAACTTATTTGCAGCATCCAAAAGTAGGGGGACCTGGCCTCGTCGGAAGCTGTCAATTTTCAGATGGGCGGAAGGAGTAAGATATCTTGGAACCTCATATCAAATTACTTTAGAATCAACCAGCATCCAGTGTTGTGCATTCCACAGATGCATTATGCTTGTAGCAACCTTGCATTCTTTCATAGACAATGGCTAAGTTTGTGTCAAAATTTTTAACTATATCTGCTCTCATGATTTGTACTTTCCTATGAAGCATTCTGCCTCCTTTGAGGTTAAGGTTTCTTTTTGAATAATGAAGCAAACCACTGCTTTTGGTGTTCCTTTTCACAGGGAATGGTTGAGACCTGGTGAAGAAGATCTTGTTCAGAGATTCGATCCTTCCTCCGAACTCGATACGATCGGTTTTTTCATTGCCAAGTTCAATGTTAACGCCAAAGATGCCTGAATTGTTTACATGCCTCACAACCTCAGGAATGTGATCTCCAATTCTTTGTTCTCCTCTCCTCCTCTTCTGGCCCTGACTCAAGGCGATAGAATTAGCCTTCTTATGAACGGGAGAGAGTCAGAGAGCTAAACTGTAACCGTTGTTAGATCTCACTCAAGTTGTATGGAATAATGACAACACAAATTTTTCCAGGAAACAAGTACTTGTAACCTACCTAGTTTTGTGCTTTGTAATCCCACCATTTGATGACTCGAAATAATTTTCATTGGCCCTCCCTTTTGCTGCTACCATTGCCATGACCTTTCTCATTTCTGTATTCTAGCTAGTGGTAGAACTCCTATCATATGTTATATGCTATATCACACTTGAAGAATATATGATGGAGCGGTTCTTCCTTCTCTTGTCAGAACGCACAACTCCTAGACGGCAGTTGTGCACTTTGTATCCCTCGTGAGAGCAACTTATCGAATATCTAAGGCCACTACTTCTGATCTTGTTTTTATAAGTTCAACTATTTTTTGGATTTTTTGACACTACCTGAAATAATAGCATATTCATTATATTTCCAACAAAGTTTGGATTTAGGAGATTAAATGTACACAAATTTATCCTTGTAATTATACAAATAAATTATTTTCTATGCGACCCAAATTCGCATTTTATGTAGGAGTATATATGACAAATCCCAAAATCCGATACAATTTTCGTAAACTAAAAGATCCCTCAGATCTAATCATATTATTCCATTATATTGACAATTTTAAAAAATTGATCATAGTATTAGAGCGGTTGGAGAAGTTTACCCCCATCTTCTAGTGGTTTAAGACATCTCTCATTTTTATCTAATTCATTACAATGTAAACTGCACAACATGAAACAATGTGATTTAATGAGTGCAGCACCAAAATGAAATTTCATTTTCAAGCCTGCACAGTGGCAAAAGTCATAACGAAAGCGGTAGGGGTGTCCAACGGTCTTACCGATAGCAGTAAGCCCCTCACTGCTTCCGCTTTCGCTAAGTTAACGGATTTGAAAATTTCATCCGCTTCCACTTCCGCTATTCCGCTTTCGCTACTTCCGCTAATTCTGCTAATAAATAAATGCTTAGCAGCCTATGAATGATTTTTTTTTTAACAGCTTATCAAATCTTCACAATCTTTTATAACATTTTCAGCAAATTAAACTCGTACATCCAACGAATTAAAGATGTAAATTTCCTGTTAAAACAAGTAGTAGAAAACACGAGTTATAAAAAGAATTAAAGCAGTGACAAATACACAAGAATATTAATAAGAGACTGCTGATAACAGGTAGGAACTAAGAAAATAACAGATTTCTTGAAACAACCACCTGTAACAGACAACAGTAAATTAATCAACAGTTTCTAACAGTTCAATTGTCTATTCCACTTGTTGATATCAACGCAAAACAATTAGAGTCCAATAACATAATTTTAACAAATTTCAACAACAAAACAAACAAGCAATCCATTTTCCATTCCAGCTCCAGGATGAATATCAAATTGTAAGTCGTGACATGATTTCCTGTGGAAACTGATTCAATTTATATTTATAATTTATTTTATTTTTTTTAAAGTTAAATAATAAAGGTACTAGCGGAATTAGCGGAACACCGCTATTGCTACCGCTAATATAGCGGAATGCATTTCGTTCACCGCTTACGCTTTCGCCGGAAGCGGAATAGCGAAAGCGATAGCGAAAACGATAACAGTTTTCCACTAATTCCGCTTCCGCTAGACACCCCTACTGGCACCTGACAATTAACGTCCAATTGGCTGCCCATTTTCCATTGAAATATTATTGGGGGCCAAAAATATCCTTGCAATAAATTTACAAAAATAATCTATTGGGCAATATATCCTTAGCAAGAGATATATCTGTTAACTTTTACAACTTTACTTAGATATTGTATTTCAGAACAAGTACATCCTCATTATCTCTTGATTGAAATGAATAATTCGAGACATCAAGTCATCTCATATTTGTACTAAGAAGATAAGTTGATTGATGCAAATATTTTCATTTTTCAAATGCTAAGTGAACATAACTATCAAGGTCTTTCATTCAAAATTCTTTTTTAAAGAAATGACGGCTTTTGATAACTCTTTAGGAGTATCAACGATATCCAAATAATGGCCGCATATTTAGATCCGGATCCTTTGATAAACCATTGAGACATATAATATCAGTATATAGTCCTCTTTAAAGGAATGCATTCCGACAATACTATCACGCGCGATCAAATTATTTTAATCCATATGAGGATTTATTTAGCAAACATCTGGGAAATTTCTTTATTATATTCCAGGTACCTCACAATATAAATGTTCTTTTCTAAATTGGACGCTTTTAAATTTTATTATCAGACTTATAAAATAATGAAAAGTTATTGCATCCACCATAGAAGAATGAAATTTCTTCATAATTAATATTATGCTTTTGAATGAATCTTTGTGCGACAAGTCGCACTATGTATCTCACAATTTTATTCTGCACAATCATCCTATTATCTCAAGTCCCTAAAACTTTTCGTTTTGCAAGAGAATTCAACTCTAAATCCATTGTCTTTCTACATTGGCCAATTATTTATTTTTCTACATTATGTAGCTTTTGGATCCTTATTTTGCTCCACTAGATTTAGCACTATATTATTTCCCTATTTTGCGCAGCCTTCTTAAAATTATAATCCAATTATAAGCATTTTTTTTCAAAAAATAACTCTTCGTTTTTTCAAAAAAAGTTCTTATAATCCAAGTATAAGCATAAGAGGGTCTGCGCAAAACACCCCTTATATCAAGAATATTGTTGACGGTTATTAATTCTGATTCCAACACTTTTATGTTGACACATAATCAATCGAAATCTCATTTATTTTTAGGCGCATAAAGTTCTTCTAGGATTTTTTCTTAAACTTAATTAATTATGTTAACACAAATACTCTTTTAGAGTTGTACTATTCTCGTTTTGAGCATATTTAATATTTGCTCCATTACCTTACGAGAATATTTACTTTGGAACCAAGAGGCTTGCCATGCTTTAGGCATGTCATATAGCCTCTTTATCAAGGGAAGCTTGTCCTTTTGAGACATTACTTACTATTGGAGTATTAGCAGCTTTAGGACTAACCTAATTTAGGTCATTCAATGCGTCTGACAATTTATTCACATCCTTTTGCAAATGAATTATCTTATGAACCTCAAGTTCATATTTTATTCGAGGATCCCAAATCACTAGATGATAATTTATTTAAAAGAAGTGTTTTTCTTCAACTGCTTATTTTCTCTCCTTAGCCATTGACAAACTTTGCCATAAATTGGTCTATAATCAAAATTTTAAATATTTGATTGTAAATGGAGATTCATGCCCAACCTCTCCTCAGTATTCTTTGAGGATCCATCTCTTGTGCAATAGTGGTGCAACAATTAATAAATGAATCAAACATTCAAAAAGAGATGGAAATATTTGGTCCCTAACATAAAACCATTTGTACTGGGAAAAATTTCTAAATATTCGTTGGCTTGATGCGCACTATTGTTTCCGTATGTAAATATGCATATTCCCCTACCATCATTATATTTTGTTTGCCAATATGTTCCATCAACAATCCAACTAGATCGTTTTTTTGTAATATGATGCTTCATACTTAGGGGGTGTTTGCAAGTTCTTGTGCTTATGTATAAGTAACTTTTCAAAAGGTCTTTTGGAAAAAGGAGCTTTTATAAAAAAAAATGGGAGAGTGTTTGCAAAATATGCTTTACTACA
>JAOWBN010021569.1:0-10615 GCA_028565015.1 Pinguicula moranensis
GTGGAAGTTTCATGTAAACTTCTTCGTCAATATCACCATGCAAGAAAGCATTATGCACATCCATTTGGTGCAAATCCAACCAGGAACAGCAACAACCGCGAGCAGTGATAGCAGAAGAGAGAATAGTAACAATGAACGAATTAATTAATTGGAAGAGAGGGGGGGTAATTTTTCTTCAAATAGCTTACGAAAAGTAAAACTGTCCAATACGTGACATTTGATGGTTGGGTGAGAAGGGTCATGCGCTATATCGGGTCGTGCGCTATTTCATTTCTCCTGGTGGGTTAGTTATGTGAACATGCTAACCACCACACCAAATAGCAGTGATATAATTTTATTAACTCTAATAAATATCTATTTGCATTTAGAAATTAAAATAAAAATAATGAGATTTTATTAACTCTAATAAATTTGTCTATTAGTTTTGGATATAATTTTTTTAACATTCTATAATATAATTATTTTTGGTACAAAATTATAGTTGTCTCTGTATCAAACGATCATAGAAACTTCGAAACGTACAAATTCGATTAGGCTCAATCCTTATTGATATTAAAATATAAATTGTATAGTAATACTGATATTAAAATATTTTTTTTTATTAATACTGATATAAAAATAGACGACCAAACTATATTCAATATGAACCGACCCACTCTATTTAAATCGCAAAAAGAAATGACCCCCTCACTCAATTTTTTGGCTCCGTCCCTGAGTCTAGAGGAGTGTCTTTCACCTGTAATCATACTGGACGCGCCAATTTCTCATTCACAGTCTCCATGGACTTAACAAGTGGAGACCCAGTTTCTGAGTTGTTTCAGGATCATTAAAAAGTCTGAGGTGGTCTTCACTACTTAGCAAATTAATCAAAACTTCACCACTCTCCAACCTTACCGCATTGATCCCGCCATATCCAGCAACATTTAGCCACATATGCAAGGTGGAGAGGTCAATAATCGTGGCTGAAAAACCGAGTAAGCAGTTTGCTAGCCAACTCGAAGCGAGTGGTCAAGCTTAAAGGGGATGGATATTGTCTCTTTGGCCAGGACCCCGTTCTTATTGAGAGAGGTTCCTGGTACCCCTGCTTGTCTCCCTGCACCCTCATTTTCATTGGTTTCTCCGTACGTCCTTTCATTTCCTCTGGGGTTCTTGCTGCACTTACTCATAGTCAGAACGATCCCAGCCAGATTTCACTGAGTTGAGCTAGTGTATTATGGTTAACAGACCTTTCGGTGAATCTAACGAAGCCAAAGCGACTTCCAGGCGCAGACAACTGCTCTGGCAAATGCACATCCGATACTATTCCGAATGCTGAAAGTGCAGTTCACATTTCATTTTTTGTCCAAGATAGGGGGAAATTTGTGTAATGATAAGAAATTCAGGAGGCTCGCAACTTCTTAATGAAACCCGATAAAGTCTTCTTCAGAACAGAGGCCTTGTCAATAGTTCTACGCACATGGCTTTTCACCGCTATCCAGTCTTCACTGGTTCAATCGCTATCATTGTCTTTCTCCACCATAGGACACGAGGTGGAAGATGAGTTCTCCATAGATGTTTAAGTCATAGAGATCATCAGTCGTAGATTAGCTGATAACTCTTTCATACATGAGCATTTGCTGTATATATAGCGTAATTTTGTGTGTGAAAAATACACTGAAATATAACGCAAAAACAAAAAGGAATGGCAATTGCAAAACTCAGTTGCTATTAAATTTCAGTGCTTCTGTTACAACGAAAAACAACTTCATTGTATAATTATAAGGATAAGGCTGCATATATCTGATCTCCCACATCTCAATTTAGTTGAAAATATACTGGGTATATTATTATTGTAATGCAAAACTTGGTTTTTTTTAGGGTTGTCCAACAGTTTTAGTGGTAACGACAAGCCTCTCACCGCTTCCGCTTCTGTTAAATTAACGAATTTAAAAAAAATTATCCGCTAACCACTATTTGTCTTCCGTTACTTATGCTAAGATAGCGATAGCGATAGCATAAATCGCTAATTCAGCTAATAATAAAAAATAAAAAATACAATTCATGAAACCATCTGCATGCACTCACAGGTAATTGCAGTTTCATGCTGATCACTTTCATTACTAGTCCAAAGTAAATTGATATATGCGGTAGCGATAGCAGAAATTGCTTCAGGTGTACGCAGCCTTACCCTTGTGATTATACAAAGAGGATGTTTCCGTTGCGATCCAAGATTTATTGCGTCATTTGATGTATAGATTCTAACAATTTCATTAATTGAAGCAACGAAATTTAATATAGTTATTTTGATCTAGTCCATTATTAGCACAAATCTAAAATAATTGTCATTGATAACTCTTTCAACTCTATTTGCAATGGACACAAAGAAGGTGAATAGTACTTTGAACCGAAGGACAAATACACTAGTTACATGGTCTGATGCAATTGAAAAATGAGTGTCTTGTTGTAAATACACATAAATATATATAAATGTGTATTGATTGTGATCGTTTCAAGATTTATATCTTTTGTAACTGCCGGTCTTAAACCTCTCTATATAGAGGAGTCTAGTGGAAATAATGTAGAGACTTTTAGGCAAGAGTTCTTCTCTCGCAGGTTCTTTAGATTACAACATGTTATCAGTACGACTTTGCTCTTTTCCAGGTTCTTCTTTACCTATTGTTAAAGTATGTCTATACTATTTTATTTACTGTAGATAAGATATGCATATTCGAGAAGTGATTGGTATGGATCATTTTATGTTCATAAACTGATAATGAAATCTGTGATACATTTTTTTTAGCTAGTAATAAATAAAATTTTAATTAAAGAAACATGATAATCTAGGAATCTTCTAAAAACAAAACAAAACTTAGGCCCTGTTTTGCGCAGACCTTCTTCTACTTCTTCTACTTCTTCTTCTACTAATTGTTCTTATTTTTAGAAGGAGAGGTGTTTTGCGCAAGTACTTAAAAGATAATTATTTAAAATTCTACTTTAATTGCATATTACAAAAATTAACAGTAGATTAATTTTTCGGACCCGGCCAGGCCATCTCGGAGGGTCTGGAATTTTTTGGACACGCCACGCCGCAGGGTCGCATTTTTGCGACCCGGGCACGGCCCGTAGAAGACGGGCGGCCCGCCATGCTGGGTCCATTCCGGGCCCGAGCCTGGGTAATATTGGCACAGAATTTATTTCAAAGTTTGAGAAAATTACAAATATTTCATTCTAATTTTTAAGAAGGAAAAAAAACATGTATTGAGGTGCTTATTTTTTAGAAGATTTACCTACTTAAAATAAGAACAAGTAGTAGAAGGTTGGATGCGCAAAACACTAATTTTCTGAAAAAATGTGCTTATAAGCCAATTATAATTTTAAGAACCCTGCGCAAAACAGGCCCTTAATTAAAACAGATGTAATAATGAACAAAATATGAACGAATCATATCTTTAATGCGGAAGTTTATAGAATCGTAATGTTACGGTTGATTATATCACGAACATGAACCATGAGTCTACCTGAGTCTCCTTGTAATCCACGTACTCAGATCTCCACCTACGTACTCAGATCTCCACCTTCACAGATGATTAGGCAGTAATTCGAGATAAACTGTATATATGTCTTTGCCTTCACAGATGATAAGGCAGCAATTCGAGAGAAACTGTATATATGTTTTTAGGTCTCAACACATGAAAATAAGAATTGTGTAGTCAGCAAATAGGCGTACTGAACACCCTATTTATAGGGAGGGATTAGGGTTTAATAATTAATGTATAATTAAATAATTGACCATAAACTTAATTAGTTAGTTGAATCCTACTATAATTAGAATTCTTAATAGCAGATAATTAATAAATAATTACCATAATTAATTCAATTAGACATATTTAGATATTTTGTCTAACAGCTCCCAGTCGCCTACATAAGCCCTATTACAAAATACAATTTTCAAAATCTCCTGACGCTTCATACGAGAAATGAGTCATGCGATCATAAAGTAACTAGTAGTGTTATAGTCATCATCTAATTAACCTGACACTTTCAAAATGACGATACCCCAAATCCTCTTCGAATCACCGATAGCTACGTTTCCCTTTAAGCTATACAATATTTGATTACATACTTAATGTAACCGTCATGGCAGACATGGTGAAGCTAGACAGATTATTCCTTAGACACTAATGATGATCCGTATTCGTATCAACTCGGCTGCTTTCCTAGCATGGTCCGTTGAACTATATAGATCCAAGTCGTTAAATGAGATACTAAAGTAGCATTATCAAGCCTCAACTTCAAGTCATAGCTCTAAGTCAAAGAGTAATATCTAAGTGAACAAAAGTATATCCATGTGATCACACAATGACAATTAGGAGATTTTTTTTTCATTTTCACAACAGTCATTTTGTAGCACACAGAGTATGATATGTGTGGCATGGCATGACTTCCACTTAGGTGGGCATGCTACTTACTTATGCCATGAGAATCATATCCGTTGATAAATCACTTAGTCTTTATCCTCTACATTCGACTTTAAAGCTTTAATGTGAAAAACTAGATATTTCACATTCGATTCACTTAGAATCTCATTTCAAACCTATTGAAGCGGTTGTTCATAACATTTATCAGTTTCATCTTTCATGCTACGTAAGCACAAGGGCAATTTTTCATGTGATAGGGCCAACCATTAAGCTTTTGTGACATTTATTGTCTTATTGATTGATTGCATACACAAGAATATTGCTCAAATGAAAGAAAACGTCAATTTCATTTCATAATCAATTGTTACAAAAATATCTCTACGCCTAGTACATATCTATTTTCACCCATATCATTCATCTCAAAGAAGGATGATAGCCACTGTTTGGTGGCATTGATCATTTCCATATTGTTTCCAACTAGTAGTAAGTCATCGACATATAATGAGAGAAACATGATTTCTTCATTTGTCTTTAGGACATATACGCAGTGATCTTCATCTATCATGGTGAATCCATACGAATTAATGACCTCATGAAACCTAAAGTATTACAATCTGGAAGACTATTTAAGTCCATATATAGATCTTTTAAGAAGACATACCTTGTCATCTTGACCTGCTAAGACGAACCCAACAGGTTGATCCATATAGATCTCTTCTTCAAGTGTTCCATTGAGGAATGCAGTCTTTACATTCATTTGGAATAGTTCAAGATCCAAATGGCAACCAGGTCTAGAAGTAGGTGAATAGAGGCAATCCTCACCACAGGAGAAAATGTCTCTTCATAGTCTATATCCTCGATTTGGGTAAAACCTCCCGTCACGAGTCAACCTTTGAACTTTTCGATTGATCCATCCACACTGCGCTTAACCTTGAATACTCACTTGCATCCAATCAATTTTCGGCGATGTGGTGGACAACAAGTTCCCAAACCTTGTTTGTTTGCATTGAGTCAATTTCATCCTTCATAGCACTTAGCCATTTTCTCTATCGGGTGAGTCCATAGCCTCGTTATAAGAGATGGGCTCTTCTACTTCCAAAGGAGCGCAGAAGAATATATTTTTCTCAATTTGAAAGTATTGTCGATTAATTCTTCCGTGTTCTCTCCTTCGGATAATAGGGTCTTCTACTTAGCTAGTTAGGAGTCTGCTCCCACTCGCCATTTGGCTCGTGGGGCTGACAATATGGGAAGGGCCGCTCCCACTAATCCTTTGGTTCATGGGGCTAGTTATCACATCGTTATTACCTAGATTTTAAGAACTGATCTCGTTTCTAGGTATGAAATTTTGAGGATTTACATCTCTTTCATGTTGACCCTCATTTTCGTTCGGCATGAAGTATGGAGGACTTACCTTTCTTTCAAATTGGCCCTAATATGACAATTTCCCACCTCGAATATGTGGGACTACACTATCTTGGGTGGTTTGGTAAAACATACTCTCCCCCACACCTAGAGATACTGACAAGTCTTGTTGCAACTCATACAACTGACCATCCTATTTTATTTCTCCGATAATTGAGAACTGATCCTCTAGAAATTCAACATTGCGATGTCGATTTTAGTCATGCCCTCATTCAGATGTTCACCGAACATTACATATCCTTTTGATTGTTTGGGGTATAGAATAAATACCCTATTGGTTGCTCTTGGACCAAGTTTTCCATGTTGATGGGTTGGATTGTGCACATAGACCGCTGAACCCCATATCGCATATGGTCCAAAATTGGCTTCCTTCTATTCCATAAGTCATATGGAGTGTTGGGCACATTCTTGCTTGGTACTCTATTGAGGATGTATATTGCCGTAAGTAACATATCTCCCCAAATGTTAATGGATATGTTGGCTTGCGTCATCATAAACCTAATCATATCAAGCAGGGTGCGATTCGTATATTCTGCAACATCGTTTTGCTGTGGGGTATAAGGAATGAAAAGTTGTATTACTATGCCATTTTCATCACAATACCCTTTAAACAGATCGGAAAGGTATTCACGACCGCGGTCGGTCCGAAAAATCTTAACTCTTCTGTCCAACTAGTTTTCTACTTCCGCTAGTAGCATTTGAACATATCAAGTGCTTCATGGCGATGAGATAATAAATATACGTGTCCAAAATGCGAGTAGTCGTCTATGAAGGTTAGGGCTGGTCAAAAATTCCGATCAGTAATAAAATACCGATCGGTATTTGGTTACCATACCGAATAACCGATTAAGATCGATTATTCGGTATTTCAGTTCGGTATCAGTATGGAAATATTATACCGATTCTTAATCGGTATGGTATCGGTGTTACCGCTTCGGTGCTTATTCGGTAATACCGATCGATATTTGGTAAAATAGGCCAAATTTACAAAAAAAAATTAAAAAAAATAATATTTTGGTTCGGTTTTGGTTCAATTTTTCGAACACCGAAATTTTTTGGTTCAGTTCGGTATTACCGATTATCGATCGGTAATACTGAATAAGCAGACCTAATGAAGGTGATGAAATAAGAAGCCCCATGATGTGCTTTCACGCTCATGGGTCTGCTTATGTTGGAATGGATTATACCTAATGGACGTGAGGCTCGATAAGCCTTACCGAAAGGCGTCTTGTTAGCCTTGCCAACTAACCAAGGTTCATACACATGCAACTTACCTTATTGAGTTGGTTTAATAGACCGCACTTAGCAAGTCTGTTTAACCTATCATGGCCAATGTGACCAAGTCTAGCATGTCATTTGATATATTTATAAGTTGTATCATTGTTGAAATTAAGGTAAGGGATGAATTAATAAAATCGTTATAAATATCATCCAAATCAAGAACGCAGAAACCGAGTTTATGACCAAACACATCGTTACCGTACTCAATTTTCAATCTATTAGGATGAAAATTAAATGAAAAACCTAATTATAGCAAAGAAACAACCGAAACTAAATAACAACGGACTCCAGGCACATAGATTGTGTCGTGCAACAACAATGTGTTCATGCTACGAAGCTGGAGTTTGTAGGTGCAAATACCAATGACATCATCTTCACTGTCGTTCCCCATGGTTACGCTTCGTATTTCGGCGCCACAACGATGAAACTCAACAAATCCAACAAGGTCATTCACTACGTGGTGGGACGCTCCTGAATCAACAATCCATTTAGGAAAAGAGTTAGCAAATAATGCATGGGAGCAAACGCATAATTTTGGGTTATTTAGAGAGTAAGGTACCTTTTTTGGCTCGGAATAATCCCAAGAATAGTGACCTTTCTTTCCGCATTTATAGCACTTCACACGTGCCATAATTTTGGGGCTGTTAGCCTTGGGTTGTTTAATAATTTTCTTTTCTTTGAACAAATTTTTTAGTCTTGTTTGTTGACTTACCAACTTTTCTGTTCCTCTTAGGTTTACCCCATGAGTAGCTAGAACTTTGGTAGGGGGTGCGGAAGCTCGTAGGATCTTGTCTTCAAGCTCGAAATGCTTGGATATGTCAGTGAATGCTTTGATATTCACGTCATGATTCATCAGAGTTTTGAAGGGAATCCAACATATGTCTTCCCTTTCATGAGGTAGTGAACGAATCTCATTATTCACCTGTTCGAACTCAGAAATATCGATCCCACCAGCCTTGAGATTGCGGAGCATGGTACTCATGATGTGAAGGTGTTCAAGTACAAGTCGACTCGAATCGATCTTGTACTGAAGTCAATTTAGGTAAAGCACGGAACCTTGTAGCTGATGTTTGGCCGTATTTCTCCTTGAGTTTGTCCCATATGGACTTGGTCGTGTGCTCTCTATCGTGCAGCCAATCAGGTCATCATGCATGCAACACAACATAACATAGCATGCACTGCGATCCTTCTTGGCCCATGCTTCGTAGGTTGGTAAAGTTTTTATTGGTTCTTCCATGGTTATATGCTCAAGAACGTGTTTCTCCTGCAGGAGATATTGAATCTTCCTGAACCAGATGTCATAGTTCAATTCAATTAACGTATTGCTGAAAAAGAGCTCGTTTATCATACTAAAGGGTGTCATTTCTGCAAGTATATTTTAAGAAGGATATTAGGCACAATTTTAAAATTAGATTGTCTGTGAAGAACTTTGGATTAAGTTATATGTTCGAAATTTTCGCTAGGCTTATAATCATCACGTCCTTCATAACCAAAACAATTCTAGAAAAATCTAACTTTCACGTATTGAAACAAATTCAAGAAAAAAAACACATATTAACACAACTAAACGGATTGGCACATGTAATTGTTAATTATAACAATTCGGTGAATTTTGCTATAGAGAATTTTTTTGTTTAATTTTAATTTGTTCTGTCCAAAAATAATTGGCACAAATAAATTGTTAACGCATAACAACTCGATTTTTCTTTTAACACACTGTTAAAGGAATTTTTTTGAAACTATTAAAAGAATCTAAATTGGTTCGGAGGTAATCCTTAATCAATTCGGTAAGCACCCAGGTAGTTGATCTTTGTACTATAATTCCAGTGATCAGCTACCTAGATGGTGTTACTATTCCTCGTGAAGAGCCCAAACTTCTGGTGGGGATACAACGATCCAACTTAAAAATCAGCCTTTGACAGCCCCCCACGAGCACGATTATTGTGAATTTTTTTTTTAAATTCGAAATAATTATGATGATATGATTTTGATTACCATAATTTAATTATTAACACATAGTTAACAATTATTTATTCATTAATTTTATTATTTTGAAGCATATTCTATAGTAAAATTAATTCATAATTCACATAAGTATGCTTAAAATTTAAATTGCACTTAGCATATTATTCCTAATAATGTATACTAAGAATTAAATTACACTAAGCAAATAAAATTATTTCTTAATCATGTATTCTACGAATTAAAAATTTAATTGCACTTAGCAAATAAAAATAAATAATTCCTAATCATGTATACTAAATAATTTATTTAACACATAAATTGAATCAAATATATATAGACATGCTTATATTCGTAAAACTCATTTACGGAATTTTAACATAGTTAAAATATTCAGAATAACTAAAAAATTCTGAAATAAAATAATTAATACATAATTTATTGTAATAAATTCTCAAGTATAATTATTCTTACGTAAGGAAAATAAATTCTTACGTATTTGAGTAATTTAAGGAAAACAAATTCTTAAACTTAAAAGAATTATATAAGGAAACAAATTCCTACGTTAGGAAAAAAAATCTTATGTATCATATTATTCTTATCATGTTAAATATTATGTAAACTTATCAAGGAAAACAAATTATTAATCCTAAACTAAGAAACGAATCCTTAATAAATAAAAAATAAGAAACGAATTCTAATTCTTGGAATTAAGAAACGAATTCTTAAATTTCATTAGAAACCATAAGAAACGAAATTTTGTGTGATAAGAAACAAATTTTGTATTAATTAAATAATAATTAGATTAACAAATAATCAAATTAACAAATAATCATTCGAGTACAATCAAAAACGAATATAATCAGATACCGAAACTTGGCTCTGATATCACTGTAGATCTAATTAGAATGAATCTAAAAAGAATGGATCTAATGATGAATCATACCTTTAATGCAAAAGTGCATAGAAACATAATATTCCGGTTGATTTTGTAATGTACGTACTCAGATCTCCGCGTTCACAGATGATTTGGCAGCAATTCGAGAGAAACTGTATATATGTTTCTAGGTCTCAACATATGAGAATAAGAATTGTGTAGTCAGCAAATAGGTTGTTGATGTTGGAGCCCAAATCAGTTAGTGGAGAACGTGTCCACTAGTTAGAGGGGCAATTACGTCATTTGATTAGACCCTGGAGGAATTCTAACTGTATCAGAATTTTTGCCTATAAATACTTTTGTCTTTCATTTTATTCTGTATTCGAAAAATAGTGAATTAAGAACCCTAGCCGCCGTGGAAGTAGCCAATTTGGGTGAACCACGTAAATCTGTGTTTTCATTTCATTTTTCGCACTTGTCTTTGATTGTGTATGTGTTGTTCGATCCTAACAACGGGTATCAGAGCGAGGTTCTGTATCACAACGATCTAAAAGAGATGGAAAGTGTGAAGGGTTTAATCGACAAATTCGATGGAACCGATTTTAGTTTCTGGAGGATGCAGATGGAAGATATTCGGTATCAGAAAAACCTTCACGATACCTTGTCGGGAGTGAAG
>JAOWBN010021580.1:0-10615 GCA_028565015.1 Pinguicula moranensis
AAAACCCAACCCTTGGTTTTAGGTCGGACAAAAACCAGCGTTTTAGCCTGCATTTAGCCCAAATGAACGAGTTATCCAGCACGTGATAGGATAACATAGTTTGATACCAAACGTGTGATAACGTAGGATAACCTATGATATCCCATCATTGGCCTGCTACCAAATGGGGCCTTACTTGTCGACCTTCTTGGGGACTGAGACTCTTCCCACGCGACCCATCCCTCAAAGGCAACGCGCATTTTCGGTTGTGTGAAGTTTGTGAAGAAGAAGGAGACTCCTTCCTCCCTCGCCTCAATCGGATCAATCCAGCTCTGTTTCACTGATCTCGCAGCTTTCCCAATATTCTGCTCTTTGAACTTATTTGCTTTTGACTATCTTCCTTTCAATTATACCCACGGGCCGCCAGACGGCTCGATCCCCTCAGGCATCCTATCTTCCTCCAATGTAACCTGTTCTCGTTCACCTGGTGGTGTCAGATTCCCTACCTTGTGGCCCATCCGCGAGGACGAGTGTGAGAGTGCGCGTGTGATGTGAGCGTTTTCTGTTAGAGAGAAGCAAGAGCGAAACTTTTAGAGAAAGAATTCAACTTAATTTCATGGATTTAAAAATAAATAAAAAAATCCTAAGCTTATGACAGATTTGAGGATCAATTTTCACAAGAGCCAACACATTGGGTGAATATACCACAAGAAACTCTCATTCAATATGTTGAAATCCTATATTGCCAAGTAGGCAAATTACCCAACACCTATTTGGTACTACCACTAGGGGCCAACATGCAAAGAAAGGCTCATTAGGGACCTATCATTCAAAAAATCCAAAAGAAACTAGGCAGATGGAAAAATCACTTTCTTTCATTTGGTGTAGAGTTCGGCATACGGGCGGTCCGGACAAACCCAGACTGCCCGTTTTCATAAATGGGTTTCGCTCCTTGAAATCATACCGGACCTTTTTTTAAATGGGCCAAACCCGTATCCGCCCATTTTGCATAAGCCCGAAATTGTATCCGCCCATTTAAAAACGGGCGGATACGGTTTAAAAACCATTTTGCCCTTATCCACCTGTTTTAAAAAAAAAAAAACGAATTAAACCGTTTAAACCCGTTTAAACCGTTTAACCCATTTATATAAATGTATATCCATTTAAAACCGTTTAACCCATTTATATAAATGTATATCCGTTTAAACTGTTTTAACCCGCACGTTTGAAAAAAGAATGAAATTTACCCATTTATACAAAAATCTAAAGTCTAAATTATAACTTAAGGTTTATAAATTTTAGGATTTAGTTTAACATTTAAGTTTCAACTCCTAAACCTTAAAAAAATCCTACGGCCTAAACTAAACCCTAAAATTTATAAACTTATAAGCTTAATAGGTGAACCATAAAATATAAACTATAGTAAGTTTGTACCCTAAGTTTATAAGATAACAAAGTTTGGAGCAAATCATGCTTATAAATATATACAAACTTATAGACTTGGGATATATATTTATAAACTTAGGATGTTTATATATAAGTTTAAAGTTATAAGTTTATACCCTAATTAATTAGTTATACCTTAGTCCCTAAGTCCATAAGTTTATAAATTTATAGTTACAAAATTTATAAGTTATATTATTAAGTTACAAAGTTATAAATTTATATAAACTTAGGGTATGAAATATAAACTACAAGTTTATACAAACTTATAAACATAATTTATAAACTATAAAGTATAAATTTATTAATATATATGAATTTATAAACTTATCTTAAGATACAAATATGAATTATAAATTATAAATTTATAAGTTATAAGTTTATTTTTGTAACTTTATAAGTTATAAAGCTTTAAATTATAAAAAAATGAAAAGTAATGCGGTCTAAACAGGTCTGGCCCGTATTCGCCCGAATCAAAATTTGACAAACTGTATCCGCCCATTTTACTAAATGGTTTAGCCTGAACCGCCCGTTTTACAGTCCTAAACCGCCTAAGATCGCCCATTTTTAAACCGGGCGGGCACGAAAATAGTCCGCACAGGGATAAAATAGTTTTGTCCCATTTAGCCGGACCGGATGCTTCTTTCTAATTTGGTGGCAGATTGGTGTTACTCAAAGGAGTGCTTATACACTTATCATGTTCATGGCCTCGCAATGTATCATGAAATGATGAATCTATTAATTTTAATATGTTCTTTTAAAGGGAATACTAAAATTAACAAAATTTAGTATTTTATTTGAGCTTAATAAATTAATCTATTGATTTTAGTATTTTTTTATATAAAAGAAATTAACCTTTTTAATAACCTAATTATACTTAAATATACTTACTCATATATATATAATACACAGTATATATATTTTAGTGTGTTCAAGTGCTTAACCGATCGGGTTTCTGTATTTCAAAAAGTATGGCGAAAAATACAAATTGAAAATAAATACTTGCTACCCCGATTTACAAGGGGGTCGCGTCAGTTCCTCTCTTTATGGAATGAGGAAACTGTCTTTTCCTCGTCTCAGGGAAGTTTTTCCTCCATTTTCAAGAATTCTCCTCCCTGTTGTCGTCTACCATGTCCCTCTTTACATCTGTTTTTGGGACTGAACAATTCTCATTTAGCGCCCTATCAATAGCGTTTTTCCTCGCATGCGCAGATTGGAAGCGGTCCAATCCGTGCATTGCTGCCTTCTAATTTTCCTCATGTGCGCAAGGGAGAAGCGGTCCATTTATTGTTCTACAGCGTGTCTTGGTGAGATGGCATGTTTCTCTGGGCCGGGCAGTAGAGGAATTTACAGGACATAACTCTTCCTCTTTGGGTTGTCCAGGTGTTGCCTAGTTGAGTGTTTTTTTGGGTCACACCAGATATCGTGCTGAAAATGGTCGGGTAAAAAAGGCAGTTTTCGTGAAGATTCTGATTGCAAATCTATCGCTGGCAGAAGAAGGATATTGTCTACACGGGGCAGTTCCCAAATTTAACTGCACCGATCTTCGTTAATTAGAAAGTAAGCCCAATCTTAACTATAGCGCGTGCCAAAATAGACAATATATATTTGGGATTGTTTCTCGAAGTGTGATATCAGATATGTGTTATCGCTGTCAATCGGTGTAATTTGCCAATTACCCCTCTCATATGGGGTTATTAGCCAATGTTGATTGTACTAATTTTCTCCGAAAATTAAGGGTGCACCCTTGTCAGGTTCTCCTTTCTCCAAGTGACATTCTTTTGGCTCGATATTATATCCCCAGGCCTTTCTTTTGTTTTATACCCCTCTGGTAATGCTCTTCTAGGTTGATGAATTTGGATCCACTTCTATTTGGTTGATGATTAATGGGTTGGAAAACTCTCCATGTGGCTATTGTTAGCATATGAAGACCCTACAAGTCATAAATAGCCGAATAATGAATAGTAGATATCAGTATGAATTAAATACACCTCACCTACCAGTGCATAAATCTTCCTATATGTACGACACTTTCATGATGAGAATGTAACCAATTCATATGAAAAATATTTCTTCCTATCATTTCTTCTTTCTATATGCGTGACATGGTATTAGAGCAGGTTCCGGTAGTAGCGACCGGCTTGTAACTCATCCTTTACCGAGCTCATACACTGCCAAAGATGATAGATCTGAAGGCAACTGATGACAAGACCACCACAAAGACTGCTGCTCCGGCGGATTTGTCTTCTCAACTCGCCACAATCCTCACACAAACACACCCAACAGAAAATAACCAGCTCATCCATCTCAGTATAAAACTGGAGGATGGCAATTACCAATTGTGGTCTCGTTTAATGAAAGTGACCATTGGAGAACGGGGTCGCCTACGTCACCTAATGGGCAACCCACCGGCTCCAGAACCAACTGATAAAGATTATCCAAGGTGGGAACAGGCGGACTTGTGCGTGTGTTCGTGGATACTCGACAACATCAACAAAAACTTGATGACCAGATATGCCGAGTATCCTTCTACAAATGATCTCTGGACAAGCCTTGAAACCATCTATAACAGTGGTTCTGATGCTTTTCAAATCTATGACTTAACTGTCCAGGCAAATCGACAAAGGCAAGGCGAAGGTACCATCGAAGTCGTTTACAGCGCCTTACAAAAATTATGGCTTGAAGTGGATAGCCAGGATCCGAATCCATTGACATGTGCCCGAGACATCGCCATATACCAAAAAAGGCAACAAGAAATCAGATTGTATTAGTTACTCTCGGCGGTCAACAAAGAGTACGACAGTATCAAGAAGGAAATCTTAAAATTAGATCCGTTACCGACCATCGAGATAGCATACAGGACTCTCCTGCGAGAAAATGCCAGGCACCAGATTCTAGAATCCGGCATCCATTCACCGAGCAACCCGACCGGAATTGGGAGCGGACTCTCCACTCAGACCCAGTCAAAAAAAACCAAATCCGGGTCTAAATCATCATCTCGGGTTAACTCCAGCAACAAGGCCAAGCTCTGGTGCTCGGACTGCCGCAAAAACGGCCATTCCACCGACCGATGCTTCAAGAAGGTGGGTCACCCCGACTGGTGGTATGACCTACACAATCTTCCGAAGCCCAGTAGTGTAGCCAACGCCGTGGGCCAATCTGATACAGTAACCAACAACGGCGATGGCCACACGACAGAAATCGGTACGGGATTTGGCGGTGTAACGGCCGGCTTCACTGTCGGATCTTCTGAGCTAGGAGGATTTCACGGTGGAAATCACGAAAACATTGATAGCAAAGAGGGTAATGTTTTCTCTCTCGAAACATATCCTAATTTATCCTCAAAACACATAGGTGAAAGTTTGATTTCGCCCCGAGATTTTCCGGGATTATGAAACTGCCATTCGAGCAGTTATGGCTTATTGCAGGTTGACCCTCCTATATTTTGAGATCTGCAGCGACAACCCCGAAACTTAGAGGAATTACAATCAGATCCCGTGAGAAGTGGCCAGTTGCAGAATGTCCCTCAAATTTTTCGGAAATTAAGTTCTGAGCCCATGGGAATTAGAGAATTGCAGAATGACCCACAACCTTAAAAAATCACAGAAAATACCCTAGGAGTCTCTAAAATTACAGAATCGCCCCAATCTCAACAACCCACGATTTTTTAAGATTGGCTGGTTTTGATCATGACCCAGCTACATCAGAGGACCTATCACCATCCCGTGTATGCTCTAGCTCCACAGTTCGAGCAACAAAAAATCCGGAATGGCTCTTGGATTGTGGTGCAATAGACACCATGACCTACAATGCAGCTGATCTTGTTATATCCACCTCATCTCGGCGAACACATATCCATACAGTAAATGGGGGTGTTTCTCCGGTTATAGGGGTGGGTTCAATCGAACTATCATCCAAGCTCAAACTCTCTAATTGTTTGCATGTTCCATCTTTATCGTGCAAACTTTTGTCAATTAGTCATGCGTAGAAGGAATTAAATTGCGTGGAACTGATGTATCCTAACTTCTGTTTATTACAAGATCTTCGAACGGGTGAAATCATTGGGCATGGTACTGAGAAAGACGGACTATACTATCTGGATGAGATGGCTCAATAGGGAACTACAGGGCTTGCTCCTGGAACGACGGACCATGAACTTGAACTGTGGCACCACCGGTTGGGACATCCGTCCTTGGGGTACCTGAAAATCTTATTCCCAAGCCTAGTTAAAAATAAAACTACTCTGAAGTTTGAAGCCTGTATTTTGGCTAAGAGTCATCGACACTCTTTTTTATCTTTAGATACCCATACTACTCATGCTTTTCATATAATACATTCTAATGTGTGGGGCCCAGCTCCGAACTCGAGTCATAGCCTTTTTTGATATTTTATGTTATTCGTTGATGGTTTTTCCAGAATGACTTGGGTATATTTCTTGAAAAATAAATCTGAAGTTTCAAACATCTGTCAAACTTTTTATCGTATGATTTGTACCCAATTTCAGTAAAAAAATACAAATCCTCCAATCCGATAATGGGGGAGAGTTTGTCAATGATAGTATGACTACCTTCCTTAGAACCAATGGTCTAATCTATCAAACCACTTGTCCCAATAGAACGGGGTAGCTGAAAGGAAAAATCAGATAATCCTTGAAGTGCATTGGGTCCTCATGATGTCATCAAAGATACCCTCTTCTTTTTGGCCAGAAGCTGTGGAAACCACTGTATACCTTCTTATCCATCTTCCAACCCGGATACTTAAATTTGCAACACCTTTAAACACACTAGCCCAAATATATCCCGAAACCACACCTGTATCCTTACCTCCTCAAATATTTGGGTGTTCCATCTTTGTTCATATCCCTAAACAAGATTGGAACAAATTTGAACCCGGTGCTCTTAAGTGCATCTTTCTGGAGTATGAGGTTAACCAAAAGGGCTACAGAAGCTATCACCCTCCATCTCGCCGGATGTATACAACCATGGACTGTAACTTCCTAGAAAGTGAATTCTACTACTCTAACCCACCTAGTGGACAGGGGGATACTCTAGTGATCCACTCGGTGTGTTAAATAGTTCAAGCTTATCATGGTCTGCTGTACCACAATAGCTTGCTACAGGAACCACAGAATCGTCTCTCATAGATATACATCCTGCTGTGATCACTACCACTGATCCAACTCCACCGTCACGAAGTCCTGAGGTAAACAATCTGGAGCATGACCTTGATAATGTGAGTGAAGTTGTTGACCAAGTTGCAAAGATTCCATAGACTTATAATCTACCACCAAGAAGGAACATGGGCATCCCACCCAGAAGATATGAACCAGAGTATATCTCTCGTAACTCAAGATATCCTATGGCTAATCTAGCCAGAGGGAGTTTGACAAAACAAGCTATCACTTTCTAGAGATCTATCTATGCAGGACAGGTGCCTACAACTGTGGCAGTGGCCTGAGAAACAAAGGAATGGAGACAAGCCATGGATAATGAAATGGAGGCCCTTCGAAAAAATCACACATGGGAAATATCTAAGCTTCCACCCGGAAAGAAAATAGTAGAATGCCGATGGATTTATACGATAAAATATAATGTTGATGGCTCAATAGAAAGGTACAAAGCAAGATTGGTGTCCAAAGGATTTACACAGACTTACGGTCTAGACTACTCTGAGACCTTCTCACCTGTAGCCAAGATCGACACAATCCGAGTACTATTTTCCATAGCAGCAAATCATGACTGGCCTCTACACCAATTTGATATAAAAAATGCATTTCTCCATAGAGACTTAGCGGAGGAAATCTATATGGCACCTCCACCGGGCTATTTAGAAAATTTCAAAAAGGATGAGGTGTATAAACTCAAGAAAGCTCTGTATGGTCTTAAACAATCCCCACGAGCATGGTTAGGAAAATTCACCACAACTATGAGACAATATGGATATGAACAAATCAACTCTGACCACACTCTGTTTCTGAAGAAAAGAGGTACTCTAATTACATGTCTACTGATTTATGTTGATGACATGATAATTACAGGGAGTGACACCGTGGAGATCTTGGAACTTCGTAATAACCTGTTCAAAGAATTTGAGATGAAAGACCTCGAAAACCTGAAATATTTTATCAGTATCGAAGTTCTTCGATCAAAACAAGGGATCTTTATCTTACAAAAGAAGTACATCCTTGACCTGTTAGCAGAAACTGAGATGATAGACTGCAAACCTGCTGAAACTCCAATGATGATGAACCATAAACTAAAGATCGAAGAAGGGTCATCTATGGAAAACAAAGAAAAGTTTCAAAGATTGGTAGGAAAATTGATCTATCTGGCACATACAAGACCTGACATAGCATGTGTTGTGGGAGTCATTAGTCAATTTATGCACAAACCTCAAATAGATCATATGGAAGCAGCTCTGAGGGTAGTACGCTATCTAAAGAACACTGCAGGATATGGGATCACATTCAAAAAGAATGGACATCAAAATATAGAAGGATATACAGATACTGACTGGGCCGGGAATCCAGTAGATCGACTGCCTTCTGCAGGTTATTTCATGATGATTGGGGAAAACCTTGTGACATGGCGAAGCAAGAAACAAAAGGTGGTTGCCTTATCAAGTGCTGAAGCTGAATTTAGAGGAGTAGTCCGAGGAATAACAGAGATATTATGGCTCAGAAAACTTATGACTGAACTTGGAATCTCAATCCAGAGCACCTGTTCATTGAGGTGTGATAGTAAGGCAACAATCAATATATCCAGCAATCCTGTACAACATGATCGGACAAAGCATATTGAAGTTGATCGTCATTTTATCAAGGAAAAATTGGAAGAAGGAATTGTAAGTCTGTCATTTGTACGATCCGAAGAGCAACTGGCAGACATACTCACCAAAGCAGTGTCAGGACACATGTTTCATGTTACTTTAGGCAAGTTGGGTATCGGAGATCCGACAACTCAATTTGAGAGGGAGTGTTAGCATATGAAGACGCTACAAGCCATAAATAGCTGAACAAACAATAGTATAGCCGAATAATGAATAGTAGATATCAGTATGAATTAAATGCACCTGACCTACCAGTGCATAAATCTTCCTATATGTACGACACTTTCATGATGTGAATGTAATCAATTCATATGAAAAATATTTCTTCCTATCATTTATTCTTTCTATATGTGTCACAACTATCACGTTGAGTTCACGGGTGTGTTTGCACAAGTCCATGGGGTTCACAATCCTCAATGAAAAATAGCCGTCAACCAACGGAAACCAAGGAATATTTTATGACAAGTTTCTCATTTTTAAGATGTGGGGCCATGGAATAAGAGAATAGCCGTAGTTGAGGGTTGAGGTCAAAAGACTTATTATTCCCTATGGCGTTTCCTTATGTTAGGTCAGCTTTAATTCCTTCCTTATGTTAGGTCAGCTTGAATTACTTTCTGCGATAGCGTAGCGTAAAAGCGTGACCATCGACGGTTCAGCGTAAAAGCGTAACCAGCGTGGGAGAGTGAATGTCTTTTTGCGACAGTTCAGCATGGGAGCGTGAACATCTTTTTTGTGACGGTTCAGCGTGGGAGCGTGAACGTCTTTTTTGCGACGGTTCAGCGTAAGAGCGTAAATCACTTTCAAAAAATTCCTATTCATTTTGGTGGATCCGACGACGATAGTGTGGCTCGTAAGCTAGACTATGTCTTTGATGTGGAGATGTTTTATACCACTTCAAGGTAATGTGTTTTTCCCTTTTGATAAGCCCTCTGTTCCTTCTCAGTCGTTCAATTCAGCTAGAGCAATTTTTGGTTTCGAACATGAAAGTTTGCTTAGAATGGGCTTAGAATGTTATCAGTCGAGATCATACCAACCCTATCAGGAACCTCTGTTTTTACTTCAGTACTTTCAGATTCTAAAGGAGTCACGTAAACACAATATATGCCAGTTTTTTGCTTCTTGAAGGAGTGTAATCATTTGCAGAGAGCAGCTCTGCTGCATTTTTACTTTCAGAGACAAGAGACCGAGGGTCTTGTTCCATAACTTGAGTCCTTACATGGGAGCTTAGAGATCCATTAACTGAGCTACGCAACTCAGTATTAGGAATTGGCACAAGCAAGTGCGATCAAATGTGCACGGAGAAGCATCGCATCGTCTACATGTTTCAAAGGCTTCTAAACAGTTGAATAGTATTTTTCGTGGCATTTACCTTCCAGGGCAGGACATTAATGAGCATGCCTCAAACGCAAAAGCCATATCTAATCATTTTTCCAGACTCATGATTTTAGAGACACTTGAATTCAGAGGTTTTGCGGATAAATAAGTAACAGACTGATACATGACTGATTTTTTTTCGCGGACACATTATTCTGTTGAGCTGCATCCTGTTTTGTCAATCTGTGGTAAAATTTATCTTTCATATTTTGATCGGGCCCGATTCCTCCGGATACATGTAAAATTTGAGGTTTGGAATTCTGATGACCGAGTGATGCTCCACGTGGTCCAACACTCCAGCTTGAGAAGAGTTGTTATCTTGTGGAGCAGAAATTTGTGGCCGATGAACATCATCACAATATTGTGTTCTATTGTAGGCTTCATCTTCGAACCCATGTTGAGTGTGGTTGCTTTGGATAACCTATCTCTGTTGATACTGAGGAGATTGTTGATGTTTTGAGAAGTTGCAAAGATCGAGCTGAATAATGTAGCTGAGACTTCATTCGTTGAAGGGGGATGAAGTTGTCGGTATGGATTACCCGAATGAAGTTTTCAAGCTCGTGTTTATCCGTATTAACCCTGAAGTGGTCACTGGGACATAAAAGCCATTAACAAAGTCTCGTAGTAGTGATCGGAGAAGAAGTCGGTGCTCCGGAGATTCGCATCAGAATCGAGAGTATCGAGAGATCTTTTTCACTCTCGATTTGTATTAGAAGAGGCGAATTTCTACTACAATGCTATTGAAAACAATGTGTTGACGGAGCAGCTCCCATTTGCCGAGGCATTGTGGAGGAGATCCAAGGGACTATGTGGGAAAAGATGGTGAACCTAACAAAGACCTGTTCACTAATGGTCCGTTTGGTAGCATGACTGCGATGGGATAATACATGTTATCTTTAGTTATCCATCGTTTGGTATCAAAATGTATTTTTTTTTCACGCGCGGGATAACCCAAAAACTTCGGCTAACTGGGTGATAAAACGCCAGTTTT
>JAOWBN010021591.1:0-10615 GCA_028565015.1 Pinguicula moranensis
AATCAAAATTTGTAAGTAGATTAAATAGTGTTTGTAGTTAAATTTGGTAAGATAACTTTAATTTATTTACAAAATTGACATTAAAAGTAGAAGTAGAAAAAAAAGTAACCTCTTACCTACTTCTGAAAAAAGGAGAATCTGACTGAAAAAAGGGATAAGTAAAAGGAGAAGTGGAGTTTTAAAACACTGATTTTGAAATAATCTGGAAAAAAAAAGAGAATGAGAAAATTGATCTAAAAAATAAGTGGTACAAAACAGGCCCTTAGTATTTCATTTCCACATTGTATGCAACATACATAAGCAACTGAAGATTAAATGTCGATAGAGATGATGCCATCAAAAATTCCCCCCGTTTTCAAGCTGCACGAACAACAACTATCGGCGAATCTATCTGCATGTTGACTTGCCCTGGTTTCACACTGATTTCAAGTTGTCGATCCGTCTCTTCATCCCCCTTCTTCTTTGGCTGATCATCATCAGGATGTTGATGTATTTGGGGTGTCTCGACCACCCTTATGTTGATCTTCTCCTCGGGTGCTTTTTCCACGTCCTCCTTCACGGGCTTCGCATTTCGGTAAATCCCATACAAGATCATCTGGAGCATACCCAAGATGAAACCAAGCACGTTGGGAATCTGCAACAACAATTGAGCAACCATGTCAACATGCACGGAAGGAGAAAGAAATTGAGGAGTTTGATATTAGTCGACAATTTTCACGCTTACAGCAATGCATATATCCTTTCTGAATGCCCCGTAGGCAAACCACATGACTGCACTCAGGGTCAAGAAAAACGATAAGCCAAACGGCATGAATTCGACACTGCGCGTTCGGACAACTCGAAACTGTAAAGGAACAAGAGAGTAATCAATTGTTAGCTAGCAAAACCTTTTTGTGAATGATTGCTAGTTTCGTGAATCTTTCTTACCACAATTCTTAAGGGAGCTGCAAACACAGTGACCGCAAACCCAACACAAACCCATCCTACAACCGGCGCTCGAAGGTGAGCGGGTAGTGCGAAAAACGTGATAAAATAAATCAAAGCAAACAGTCCCACGTTGATGCCGCCCAACAGCTTGATTGTGTGACTCTGTTAAAAAGGGTTTTATTAGCTGAAAATGATCGAGCATTCTGGAAAAATAAGAAACAATCAAATGAATATTGACCCGAGCTTCAATTGGTTCATATGGGGTTGCATTTTATGGATAGCATTAGTGAAGCAAAAAATGGTTTATGACAGTCACCCAAAAAATGATTTTTCATATGAGATATTTAATTAATTACCCTCGCTTTTTTGGATGCATAAAATAGGAAGATGGCTAGATATATCGTCTCGATGAAGAAGCCAAAACTGTTGATGGTGATGAGCAGGAATTCATTTTTCTTTAGGAACGCATAATACAACCACAGCATGCAGGAGAAGAGTGCAACTGAATAAGGGAGAGAGTCGAATCCCAAGGTGGATTTTTCCTTGTATATTCTGACAAACGTGGGACTGCAAAAAGAGACAAATTTCGTCACGTTGGGCCTAACAATAATGGTAAGAAAGATTCACGTCATGGAGTCTTATGTTGCTTATTACGGAATGAGTGTGTAGGAATGCCATGCCAACTAATCAAGGAAAAATAACGAAAGGAGCAAGCAACTTACACCGGAGCAAAAAACACGAGGAACGACACCAAGTTACCTGAGGAAGAAATTGTTAAAACAAACCCATCAGCTTTTCAACCAACTCGGAACTGAATACAGTATTATAATAATGAAAATTCTCAACATGAAAAAGTCACTCCGTCGAACGGAAGGTTCTTTCATGCAAATTGTGCTGGAAAAATGGTATGTAGCTAACTACACACAGATTTTAGTACTGCCTCGACCGAGCTCGGTAGACAGCACAAACGATAGGAGCGGGAAAATAGGCCAGGCGATGAGTTTCCCAGGAGCTTTATATTGTAAACCCGGTCAAAATCAAAAAAAGAAACTCAGAACCAGGTCGTAAAGATGGTTAAGACCGAGAAGACAGACTCTGTCCCGAAAAAACTTTTGGTAGATAATAGGTCGGCCATTGGGTCTAGAAAGTTTTTTTGCATGTAGTTTGCATTCTCTCGAAGAATGTCTTCATTTAAATAAAGTTAAAAATAAAAAAAAGATACATCATACATACACTGACCTATATCTACGTATCGAAACGAAATGCAAGAAGTATAAGGCGAATCGATACCTAATAGGCCGAACACTAATGCTCCTGGGTGGTGCGTGTCAAAGATAGCCATCTTACTGAACGGATCGCTGATACTAAGCAGAAGCTGCAGATGAGGGTCTCTTACGGAGAAACCCTGGTTGTTGCTTTGCTTTGCTCTCAAAATTGGTTTGGAAGTCTTGTAGACTGGAAGTGTGAGGAATAGAGAATATATAGGAGGTGAAAAGAGAGAGCTCAAGTACGGAGTCATCTCTGTTGCACGACAGGTGTACAGACTAGTAGGTAGCGTACGATAAAATCACTCACCAAACAAAAGTAAACAGAAAAACATGTTGGAGATATTAGAAGTGGACGTGGGGTATCAAGAAGACACTATGAGACGACCTCGTGATACTCGTTGGAGATCATATTATTCTAGTCTAGTGAGTCTTTTCGTCTCATTTAAATATACACTTGAATCCCTTGAAACGTATATGGAGGATGATCTGGCGCAAAAGCTTGAAGCAGAAACGTAGATTGAACTTTGAAGAATCGCAAGAATTTCATTTCGTCATAACTATGCATTTAATAAAATCTGTGCTTGAGATTACTAATGAGTTTTCATGAACATTATAAAGAAAAAATAAGATATAGAGAATGCAATTGAAATATTGCGCGGAGGAGGGAAAGACTATAATATTTGAGGGACCAGTGTTGAGACAAACTATTTATGTAGGTTTGTAAACATTGTGATACTCATGGAGTTGTAGTCAACATTATTAATGAAAATTGTATAGCTCGTGGAAAACCTAAGACGGAGAGTTGTTGTCAACATTATTATCGTACTGAAAACAATTCTACATGGTTCTAGATAACCTACTGATGGAGCAAACTCTCAATTTTCAAAGTCCAGCATTAATCCTTAAAAAAAAAAGTCAAGCATTAATTATTTTGTTGAATGAGATGCCTAAATCCTAAGTTTTTTTTAGAGATGTCACCAGCCAGATTCGAACCCCAGACCTCACTAGGTAAACCCTATATGTCTGAAGCCGTGGCCGTTGGGACACGGGCGCTTCGACGCCTAAATCCTAAGTATTCTTCCCCTGCTTTTGATAATAAAGATCTCATCAGTTTTGTGGAAGGAGTTTTCTCCTCATACATGGGACGTGTAATTTTTATATCGGTTCTAACATTCGCTTTTCAGCTCTTAATGGGATTGCAGAACTCGTCAAGAAAATACCTCAACTAGTAACACATAAGGTTTATCTTTTGGTTGATACACTTATTACTTCTACATTAACTTTACATGTTGCTACATCAAGCGTGGAGACATCATTTTCTAAAATGAATTTTATCAAATTCCTACTACGAAACATAATGGCAGATAATTGGCTTAGAGCTAACTTAGTTACTTTTATTGAGGAAGATTTGTTAATGAGAGTGACAATGTAACTATTATGCTATGGTTTCAAACCATGAGTTCTTACTGAAAATAATTGTAAAACCATTGCAATTATTTTTAGAATTAAATTAGTTATATAAATATATTTTTTGGAAAACTTTATATAAAGTCCCCCGCCTCTGTACACCAACCCCATCCTATCTTTGTTTTTTTTGTCTTTTAAAATAATTCTTAGGAGTCTATACTACGGTCCAATAATTGTTTTTTCATCTACCTCATTTATAGCAAAAAAAGTAGATATTTATTGAAATGTTTGGGAAAAATAAAGTAAATATATATACGAAAAATAATCATTTTTCTTATTAATATCTCCGAAAAAGGGGATCATTCTTGGCGCCGTAAAATCCCTTAAACCAAAGTTGATAACAAGAATTCTCTACAACATATTCTTACTTTTTTTCTCTCCTTTTCTTCTCCATTCTCACATGTATTTATAAGAAATTAGGGGTGGTGGTGGTGAGGTGGTGGTTCCTCCTCATCACACTTGTCATGTTAAAGCCACACACCTTCTTGTGTTGACAAGTCACCATCACAGTTGTCATGCTAAATTATTCACAACACTTCCTCTTGAATATTTATCATGCATCGTTAAAAAATTTTACTTGGAAAAAATCACGTGGGAAAAAATCATGGTGAAGGAAAAGAGTACATAATTTTATCAGCTCCTCATGTTGTACACATCCTTGAGCTTCCTCATTCCGATTCATTTGACCAACGTTTTAAAAGTTGCAGTAGGTAGTGCTTTGGTGAATAAATCAGGCAGATTGTAACTTGATTGAATTTACTGGATATTGATATCACCATTTTCTTGAAGATTATGTGTAAATTTTTTTTGGGTGATATATGCTTCGTTCTATCCCCTTTAATGAAGCATTATTTCAATTGAGTAATGCAAGTTGCATTATCTTCATATAGAATAGTTGGAATGTCCTTCTTGGTCTTCAAGCCACGCATTCCACGAATATGTTGGGTTATGGTTCTTAACTAAATACATTCACAACTTGCTTCATGAATTGCAAGGATTTTCTACATGGTTGGAGGAAGTGGCGACTAATATTTGTTTAACAGAACCCCACGAAATAGTTGTACCCCACAAGTAAACAAATAACATGTTTGAGATATAGCTTTGTATGGATCTGATAAATATCCAACATCAACATAACTAACTAATTCAGAATTAGATACATTGGGATAGTATAAACCCATATTCATTGTTCTTGAAAGATGCTAAAAAACATGTTTAATTTCATTCTAGTGTCTTTTAATTGGAGAAGAACTATATCTTGCGAATAAGTTTCTTCATAATCAATGTCTAGTCTTTGGTAATTATCAAAAACAAATGTCTAGTCTTTGGTAAAACCTTGTGCAATAAGTCATGTTTTATATCTCACGACTTTATTTTTCTCATTTCTTTTTCGCATAAATACTCATTTATATTCCACTTTTTTTTTTTTTTTTTTATACCTTTTGGTATAGGGACTACTGGTAAAAAACTTTATGTTTCTTCAAAGAACTGAGCTTTGAAGCAACTGCTTCTTTCCATTTTGGCCAATCAATTTTGTGCCTACATTCCTCCATAGATGTAGGTTCAGCACCATCGTTCTCTTTCATTATATCACATGATGACAATACACTAGGCTCAGTAGCCGAGGCACCACATGCTCCTACAACTGAGGTGCAACAAAGATCCAGCCAAGCCTTTGCACAAATTCAGCACAACAAAACCTATAGCAAGAATTCACAATATCAAAGATACACAACTATGGAAGATTTGCAAGATTTTGTAATAGATAGCTAGTTCAAATCTTGCTCTACAAATACCATGTAATGTGTATCAAACAATCAAATTTTAAGGAATACAAACATGGCTTTCTTCACATTTTTTTTTTACCAAAATTCGTAAGTCACCGTGGTTTTATTAAACCTTGTTAGATGACAAATGCCGAGATTTAAGGTGCGGCCCCACGTCATGGGTTGGGCGACTATATCCATCTCCCTTACTTGACGATGGACGATGTTTGAGTTGGGAGGAAAAATGGAAGAGCGATAGGAATATTAGATAGGCATAAATTAGAAAGGTTTGATTCTAAATTATAAATAAGAAAGAATCAATCACATTGATTCTTCCTTATGCTACCTTCATAGATTAGATGATTATAGTGCCTATATATAATCAAGAACACTGAATGAAAATATACAACAAAATTCTTCAATCAATTCTCTAGTTCTATCATGGTATCAGAGCCGAAGGTTCGATCAATGATCTAACCTTAAGTTTCTGATCATCTACTAGGTCCGACAACATTCTGACGGATCAAACATGAGCAAGTCAGAAGCAACATCGGCAAAAGAACTTGCAGATCAATTCAAGAAGATTCTGCAAACTATCCAAACCCCTGAGACAAACCAACCAATTCCTATTGGTCTTAAGCTCAACAATCACAACCACACACTATGGATCTGATTGATAAAGATGGATCTTGGTGGAAAAGGAAAGCTTGGTCATCTGACCGAGAAACCTTCAATAGAAGACACGGCCGAATTCTCCAAATGGGAGCAAGTAGATCTCAACGTTTGCACCATCATCTTCATGTCACTAGACTCAAATCTACTTGACAATTTTGCCTCATTTCCTAGTGCCAAGGCATTCTTGGAAGCCCTTGCAACTACCTTCATTAGTGGGAATGATGGGCTACAATTGTTTGACCTAAATGTCAAAGCAAGCAGACAAGTGCAAGGATCTAGTGCGTTAGAAGGAATCTACAGCAACCTTCATCGAATTTGGCAAGAAATCGGTAGACAACCTAACCCTATGAAATGCAGTGAAGATATTGAGACTTTCAACCGTCTCCGGCAAGAATCCCGTTTATTTCAATTCCTTTCCAGAGTTAATACAGAATTCGATGCTGTGAAACTATATCCGTTGTTGAGGTTGTGGCTCAGATTTAGAATTTTTGAGCGAGCGGCTTCACTGCGCACAGCGGCATAGGTGACTTCGACTGTTGAGAAGGCCAGATAAATCCAAACTGTGGTTCAGCGATTGCTCACGCACTGGACATATGACGGAAAAATACTTCAAGGGAGTGGGTTATCTGGATTGGTGGCCGGATCTCAAGCTACGGGAAACAAAATCAGGTCATACGGCCGCTGCCACAATGAAACTAGAAGCTTCAACTGGCGATGACAATAACTCTGGTTTTGGCGTCATTGCAAGTAGAGAGTTCAGAGAAATGAGTGAAACGGCGAGCGCAGGTATCGGGTTTGAGAAACATAATTTCTTGAAACCCCCCTAGCAAAAATTGTGCAATTTTTTCAATATGCCCCAAAACTGTTTATCTATTGCAGGTACGCCCTCAGAAGATCACATATCTTCTTTATGCCCCAAACAGAATCCTAAAATTTCACCAACACCCCCCACGACCTCCTTTATTTCGAAACTTCCCCCAGAACTTCAAAATCTTTGGCGCCAGACCCAAAATTCTTCCAATTTTTGAATACATCCCCAATTTTCTCCCAAAATTGCAAATACACCCCCACAGACCCAAACAAATCCCAAAAGTAATCCGAAAACCAAAAAAATTCCAGAAACAAGGGATTTTTCCAATCCCAATTTTTTTAAACCCGAATGTTTTGGTCAGCCATACATAATAGCATTCTCAGCCCAAACTATGGGTAAAATACACCAAAATCAGTGGTTGTTTGACTGTAGTGCTATAGATATGATGGCTAATGATGCATATGATATTACTACACCCTCAAAATCCAAACGAACCTATATCCAGACGTCTAATGGGGGCGTATCACATGTTCAGGACACTAGCACAATTACTCTATCTCCCAAGAACACACTAAAGAATTCTCTCTTTGTTCCTTCATTATCATGCAAACTCTTATCTATTAGCCATGTTACCAAGGAATTAAACTGTTAGGTCATCTTAAATCCCTCTTTCTATTTTCTAGAAGATATCCGGACGAGGGAGATCAATGTGCGTGACACTGAGCGAGGGTAATTATACTATGTGGACGAGATGGCTCCCCAGGGAACAGCACTGCTGGCTCATGGAACAGTTGATCGACAAGTTTGGCTGTGGCAACGATGTTTGGGTCATCCATCTGCCGGTTACCTCAAAACTTTGAAACCGCATTTATTCAAGCATTCTAGAAATTATTCCTATCAAACTTGTTGTTTAGCCAAAAGTCATCGACACTCATTTCCATTAACTCATACTCGTGCTACTAAAATTCTTTCGGTAGTTCACTTTGATGTGTGGGGGCTTGCTCCAGTTATTGGGATGGGGGGTTACCAATATTTTCTTTTGTTTGTTGATGATTGCACTCGCTTGGCGCGGGTTTATTTTTCAAAAAATAAATTTGATGTATACTCCATATTTGTTGAGTTTATACCCTTATTAACACTCAATTTCAAACAAAAATCCAAATTTTTCGCATTGATAAGGGGTGTGGGGAGGATTTATCAATTGGAATGCTGCCAAGATAGAAGAATGCTCCACCAAACCACATGCCCCTATACTCCCCAACAAAACGGTGTAGCCAAATGAAAAAATCTCATTATCCTTGAGGTCACAAGGGAACTCATGATCAAAAAACATGGTCCTCAATCCTTCTGGCCTGAAGTTGTTGCCACTGCTATCCATATTTTTAACAGATTGCCCACAAGAAACCTACATCTAAAAACTCCAATATAGTTCCTCTCCGCCCATACCTAGGTTCCATCTATCCTGGCTCTACCTCTGTGCATCTTCGCATGTTCAGTCAATGCTCATATACCACGGATAGACCAGAACAAATTAGATCCACGTTGTCAAATGTGTCTTTGTCGGGTACGGGATTCAAAAAAAAGGATACCAATGTTTTGATCACACTACCCAACGAATGTACACAACTATGGATTGTGATTTTTTAGAGACTGAATACTTCTATACCCAATAAATCTTCTCAGCGTCAAGTTCTCCACCGACCGGGTATCCCGAGGTAAGTACAACAGAACCATAACTCATGGATATTTCCTCCAATCCTGACATTGAGAATGTAACTTCCGAGTTGGAACATCATAACATACAGTGGTGTTATGTGCTACCAGCACGTTCCAACCAAGGAATTTTACCAAAGAAGTATGTACAAGAATATGAACCTCGATCTTCGAGATATCCAGTCACTACAAGAGGAAATCAACATGACACAACTAATGCTTTCTCTATGGCTCTATACTCTGATGATGTGCCGAAACCACAAAGGAGGTCCAAAAAAGAAAGGAGTGGTGTCAAACAATGAAAACTGAATTGGGTGTATTAATAAAAAATGGTACATGGGAGAAATAAAAATTTCCTCCAAGAAAAAGACTAGTAGGATGCAGACGGGTGTATACTGTGAAGCATAGAGCAGATGGATCAATTGAACGTTATAAAGCTCGATTGGTAGCAAAGGGATTTATTCAGGCTTATGGAATTGACTATTCAGAAACATTCTCACCTGTGGCTAAAATTGACACCATTAGAGTATTATTCTCAGTTGCCACAAATCAAAACTGGTCTCTCCACCAGTTTGATGTCAAGAACGCTTTTCTACATGGAAATCTAAAAGAGGAAGTCTACATGGAAGCACCGCCATGATACTCAGATACCTTCCAATAGGGTGAAGTACGCAGACTCAAAAAAGCATTGTATGGATTGAAACAATCACTAAGAGCCTAATTTGGTAGGTTCATGAAGAAATATGGATTTTAGCAAAGCAACATGGATTACACCCTATTTTTAAACAAAGAGGAGCATTGATCATTTGTCTGATTATCTATGTGGATGATATGGTGATCAGAAGAAATGATGACATAGAAATTTTCGAACTTCGTGGTCACTTGTTCAGTGAATTTGAGATGAAGGATTTGGGAGAACTTAAATACTTCCTAGGAATTGAAGTTCTAAGATCTGATAGAGGAATTTTTATCTCATAGAGGAAGTATATTCTTGATCTACTTGCTAAAATCGGACTATTCGATTGCAAGCTCGTTGAGACTCCAGCAATTGTAAACCACAAACTTCAAATAAAGAAGGAGCTCCTCCAGTTGATCAGAGAGCATACCAGCACTTGGTGGGGAAACTGATTTACGTGCTACATACCCGACCAAATATTGCCTACTTTGTAGGAATCATTAGTCAGTTTATGCATAATCCCCAAGAAGAACACATGGAGGCTGCATTGAGCATAATACGGTATCTAAAAGGATTACCCCGAATGGGAGTTCTATTTCAAAAGCATGGATACCTTAGAATTCAAGGATACACTGATGCAAATTAGCAGGGAATACAGTTGACCGACAGTCAACTGCAGGGTACTTCACACTTGTAGGAGGAAACTTGGTAACATGGAAAAGCCAAAAATAAAAGGTCTTGGCCCTCTCAAGTACAGAAGCTGAGTTCAAAGGAATATAAAGGGGTTTAACAGAAATATTATGGCTCAGGAAATCGCTCACAGAAATTGGTTTCCCAATGGAGGAAGCATGCCCGATATGCTGTGACAATAAAGTTGCAACCAGTATATCTGAAAATCCAATTCAACATGACAGAACTAAACATGTTGAGGTAGATTGACATTTCATAAATGAAATGCTCAAACGGGGGTTATTAACTCTACCATTTGTTCGATAAGAGGAACAACTTGCCGATATCCTCACCAAGCCTGCGGCTGAACCAGCGTTCAAAAGAACAATCTGCAAGTTGTGTATCGAAGACTCGAGTACTCAACTTGAGGGAGATTGTGAGATAGGCATAAATTAGGAAGATTTGACTCTAAATTTTACATAAGAAAGAATTAATCACATTGATGCTTCCTTATGCTACCTTCCTAGATTAGATGATTCTAGTGCCTATATGTAATCAAGAACGTTTTTTTTTTTGATAAGCCAAATTTTATATATGTATAAAAATATATTTACAGTAGGTAGACTAATGAAAAGCCAAAAAC